>SNQJ01S0080708.1:0-19670 GCA_010110895.2 Picea sitchensis | reverse complement strand
ATATATAGTTTATATGTATTTATAATTAATATTGTATACTATATTAGTAAATTTATAATTTTTTATAAATATAAGTTTTTCCCTCAGAAAAAAATCATTATATTCTTGAGCAAATATACATGTCCTTCAAAAGGAATTCCTTGAGGAGCCAAAAAGTTCTCCTCCATATTCAAATTTCAAAGCATTTTCTGTCTATTATAGTTTTGCTAGACTATCCGAGATAAATAAAAATCAGTCTCAAAAAAATGAAATTATCATTAGAGTTTCTCTACCTCTTCATTCTTCGTTTTGTACATATATAGAGGATTCTGCTGACTTGGGAGTATAGTATAGACGTCGCCAAGTTCAAATTTACATATACTTGTATGAGCTTCTGTATGTTAAGCTGAATTTGAATGCAAGCTGTTATAGCTGAAACTCCATAGAGTCCACCTCCTCGCCATCACACAGTTCATAGATTCCACATGTGTTGATGGGGAGTGCTATGGCCTCTTTAGAAAGGACGTATGCTTTTTCATTTAACTCCTGTAATATATGGTGGCATGTGAACCAGTCCAACACACCTAGAGCTTGGCGAATATCTTGCAAAAGAAATTTAAGGCAGATATCCGGAATCGAGACCTTTCCATTTACCTAATCTACCACTAGTTTTGAGTCACCAAGCATTTGCAATTTTTTAATACCTTTTTTCCTTGCGAATTCAAGCATAGTCCAAAGAGCAATGAACTCCGCTCTCGTGTTCGAGCCTCTACTCGACGAGTACCTGATATGAATGAAGTGATTGATCGAGAAATCGAGAACCAATTCTAGCATCGCACCATGGAGGATGCCCTTGAGAGGCACCATTGAAGAAGCCCCAAGGGATCTCTGGAACTAGGTCGGGCATGATAGGAATTCGAAGTTTCTTAGCTTTAAAAACAACCTTAAACTCCTTGGCTATCTTGGAGACCAATCTTGCTGCAACTTCGACTGGAAGTAATTCATCTTTGAAAGTTCTGACATTACGGATCCACCAAATGGTGTTGACTAAGATACAAGGTAAACCTTCAAAGAGGCGAACTTCCTTGTTGGATAGCCAATTTTTGAGGCAATCAATATGAGGAGCTATTCCAGGAAGTTTGAAAACCTATATCAGCCTTAACCAAGTTGAGAACCTGTCTAGTATAATGACATGAAATAAACATGTGAGACGCTGACTCCAAACTGTCTTTGCATAATAAACAAATACTTGGGCCACTCCACCCACGCTTTAAACAATTGTCCCACGTTAAGAGTTTGTTAGAGATAGCGAACTAGAGAGTAATTATACTTTTGAGCGGAGCTTTGAGCTTCCATATGGGCTCCACCTCTACTGCCTTGCTTTTGAGAATTAACTCTCCGAAATAGCTTGACATCCAAGTTTAGTTGTGAATTTCCCGAAGATGGGATTCCTGGTCTAGACTAAGGAGTCCTCTTCATCATCACTAAGTTTGATGTAGTTTAAAACCAACAAATCGACATAGTTCGTCCAATCCATAGCTTCCTGATCCTTGAGACCCAACACCTCAGAGGATTTCCAGCTAGCACGTCCACGGATATCGGGGGATTGGGCTTTAGCATCGACGATAGAGAAAATGCCTTTCTTGTGAAGCTTTTCCACAATAGTTGGGGACAAAGAGAAATCGTTGTTTGATCCTAGCCAAGGATCCTCCCCAATTCAAACCTTTTTATCGTTTTTGATTTTCCAGGTTGACCATTGTCCAATCAAAGGAAAAACAATAACAAGAGCTTTCCAAATAACAGAGTCCTCTATCGATTTTCGGGGAAGCCTGAACCACTTTTCGAAGGATGTAACAAACACAAACATATAAAATATGTATATATAAATAAATATAAATAGCTAATAATTAATAATTAATTATGAAGAGACATGACATATGAAAGGTCATGTCTCTTATGAAAGGGCACCCTTGCATGGGTATATATACAGGCCCTCATTGTCATCTTATTCATTCTCTTATGCATTTATATATTATTTATTATCTTCATGGATATCTTTATATTCCAAGTATTTTGGATATTTAACTCGTAAGCTAGATTTGGTTATTACATTTGTGTGAGCAAACTTTGTTCATATCAAAGGACAAACGATGCAAATACTTAGATTTCATGACTCTCCCCTGCAACCCACGATTGTGGACTAACCTCCATAAACTTCGAGCAACAAGGGATTTAGAGAACACAACCAGGTTTTTGAGGCCCCATCCTCCTAGTTTTTTGGGGAGCATTACAAGTGACCACTTAACCAAGGGGATACCCCTGCCAGATCTCGAATTGACCCAAAGAAATCTAAGGCTTAATGTCTGGATTTCATCCAAGATACCTTTGGGAGTAATGACTTTAGAGCAGTATTAACTCTAGGACAAATTTTACTAATGTAGACCTTCCTCCTCTGGATGAAAGTTTGTTAACCCACAAGGAGATTCTATTTTCCACTTTCTTACACATCCAGGACCAATCGATATATCTGTAGTTGTTCGGCTTTAAAGAGAATCCTAAGTATTTAAGTTCCGAGGGGAGATCATTGGAAGGGTAATGCAACACGTTACGTAATTGATACTTTTCATGAACAAGGAGTTCATTTTGCAGAAGACAAGATTTTTCTTCGTTGATCATCATTCTGGTGGCTAGGAAGAATAGATTGATAACATGATGGAAAGCTCTAGATTTTCACTGAGGGACCCATTAAGCATGCAAAGAATGTTGTCGATGAAGAGCAAATGGGATATGTGTACTTGACCTGCCACCTTGATGCCTTAGATAAGCCCTCTAATCCTCGCATCTTCTATGAGTCTACTCAGGGCCTCCGCAACAATAAGGAACATAAAGGGAGCGAGGGGGCATCCTTGATGAATCCCCTGGAAGCCCGAAAGAAGTTGGATGTGGACCCATTAATAAGTACTACAAATGATTAATTATGTATAATTTAAAATTTGTTAGTTTATTATTTATATATAGTAATTAAAATATGTTAACTTTATAACATGTCAATATTATTACGTATAAGTTAGAACAGAAACCCACAACTTTCCTGCAATTTTAGACCCATAACCCATATATCCTGCCTACGATTTTAGACTTGTAACCTAGACCCATGGGCTGTAACTTTCTCGCCCAGGGTTTTTTTGTGCTGCTTGATCTGGGAATGTTAATTTTAATGACAAAAATCAACAAGCTAACAATTCTGTCATACACTTAGCAACCTAGAGGTAATTGTTTGCATGAACTCTGAAATGTCTCATACCCATATTCATAAATTTTCATAAGCATAAATACACATTGCTAAGCAAATATGCAGCGGAAATAAACACAATGAACAACATTCAATAACCCATGAAAATCTCAGAAATTTAGGCAAATGCTAGGGAAAACCCCAATGTGGGGAAATCCAACGAGAGAGAGAGATCTTATTATATTGCTTCAGGAAAGTACATATCAGTAGCAAACTCACAATTTCTAGCCAAGAAAAATACCTCACAGCAACAAATCTTTCCCCACAATTTTCTGCCTTGAAAATTGTGCCCAAATCCATACAGTTGTACGACCTCCTTGAAAAATGTGCACAACAGAGTGCTGTATGGCTTGCATAGTACGGCCCAATAGTAACAAGAACTCCAAAAATTTGCCTCGATTTTTGTGCCAAAGGACAACCTCGAAAATTGTGACGTCTCCTTGTACAAATTGTACTGATCTGTACAATACGACCCAACAATAGAAAATAAGGACAACACTCACATAGAAAAATTGCCTTGGGATTTGTGCCCACTTTATCTTGGGAAATGTGCCCACCAAGCTACTCACTTTCCTCTCTCAAGCTTTTTCTGAAAATATCTCTCAATCTCCTTCACTGTTGTGTCTTGCACACTACCCAATGCATTCTTTTATAAATTTGAAATGACCTTTTCCCTCCAAAGTGTCTTTTCATCTTCCCCAACCCTAAATCCAAAGGCCAAGATCTAATCTTGCCTTTTTCAAGATCAAGGGTCATGATCCATTCCCTTCAAAATGAATCACTTAAAATATTAGTAATTTCACTTTATTACATAAGTGCACTTTATGAAATAAAGTCACTTTAAAATTAGAAGGTACACTTTATTAAAATGTCCCTTTAATAAAAGAACCACTTTATAACAATTTTATAAAAACCCATTACAAAGTAAAGTGCCTGGTAGTGTAAACATAAGGTTACATCCGCATTCAAGACAAAACATGCGGAGTACCTCTCGAGCTGAAAAACTAACAGGGAAATGGACTTTATCCCTAACAATGATGCCAAAATGTTACCTCCCAAACCTTCACTTAAGTGATAAAGCCCTAAAACACAAATAAAACCCTAGAGGCAATGTAGAAGGGTTACCCAATGTAGCTACCATATCTCTTTCACTGTCTTTAGGTTGGCTCTCCTCTGGCACAAGGGGTAAATCCCTACACAACTAAATTTGATTTTAGATTTATGATTGAAGACTTGTGGTTCATTTTAGATTTAGTAAACAAAAAAATGAAATGGTTTTAATTGATATTTTTGAGTGGTTCAATGGTTGAAAGACTAGTGCCAAACATTAACTTAGGGCGAATGGATTCAAAGGATATTTAGAGGGTTTGAGTATTGTTGAAGATTGAGTAGCTTCGAAAGATATCCTTATTGTATTTGACCAAGACAAACCCTAAAGAATATTATTATATTATATTTGTTAATTAGGCCCTATTGTGCCTTTGTAAAAGTCGGCCCTATTGTGTCTTGACATGTAAAACATTAAGTAAAAGGGTAAAGTACTAGGTCGGCTAGACCTACTTTTAGGCTGGCCAAACCACTATTTATAAGGGAGGTCGATGCCTCATTTGCACACTCACTCACTAGTTGTGTAGCCAAGAAGAAAAGTGCGCAAGTTTTAGAGGGAGACACTGCTGCAACTAGGAGGTGACTTGGTGGAGGGTTTTTGTCTGTCTCTTGGATATATCTTGGTTAAGTGGTGCGCTACTCTTCCCTAGTCAAGGGTCAGAGGAGGATCTTCTGCTTTGTTAGTTCTCTCTTGGAGAGAAGCATTGTTCTTGGTTGGAAAATCTATATTGAGGAAGTTTGCTCGGTTTTTCCCCTTAGGGGGTTTTCCCAGGGTAAATCTTGTGCATGCTGTGAATGTTATTCTTTCAGTGATCCTTTGTATGCAATTATTGTACCAATGGTTTAATAAATAAAAGATTGCTAATCTAGTTAATTGCTTAAGTGAAAAATCAACATGGTATTAGAGCGGGCCTGAAAGAAGGCATCTTTACAGCACAGAAGAACTCGCTGAAGAAGCTAAGAGCTTAGGGAGACTCTCCTAACCCTAGTGCACCTCCTCTTGTGCATAAACTCTTAGTTTGACGAAATTTTATAAAACTGCAATTGTTGTTGTAGCCAGTGTTTTAAAAACCATTGAACCGAAACNGATGAGTTTCTTCAATAGAGTCAGTAATGGCAGAGGAAATAGAGGTAAAGGAAATTGGCAAAGAGGCCATAGAAGACCTCGGTTTTCCATACATTTCGATATCGGTCCACAAGAATTGAATCAACTTTTTCAAGCTGGGTTCTTCAACCTAATTGTCCATGGGATCCTCCATCCCCGACCTGAAAGACCTCCCTTCCAAGCACATCAAAACTTTTCTGGTATCCGAGTCCCTCCTCATGTATCAATGCAACTTGAACCGCCTACCAACAATGGTTGGCAAGAGATTGTCCACCAGCATGTTGTTCATCACCACGGTTGGCCTATTGCTTCTTTTCCATTACCCCCTTTGCCACCACCAAAGAATCAAATTACCCAAGATGATCATGATGTCTCACCTGTGTAGTCATCTCATGCTAGTAAGAGGTTAAAAGCCAGTGTTCCCAAGCCTCTATAGGATAAAGGAAAAGGGGTGGCCACTGCCTCCAAATCATCCAAAAAGTCCTCCAAATCTATGTCCTCCCACCTTCATCTTAAAAATGATTGTTCTCATGTTATCAGCACAGTTTAGCCTCAACATTCCAATCAGCCTAAGGCTGTCATAGAAAGATCAAAAGGGAACAACAGTGAAAAGAGGAAAAATGCCTCTCACAGTAAATATGGTTTTTGATGATGTTTAAATATGAATTTTTATGTTGAAGACAATCCTTTCACTCTGACAATATTTCGAACTACAAGCATATATTTAGGCAGTTTTTTGGATAGCATGGATATAATGCTATTTTTGGATATGGTCATATTATATTTTGTTGATATTCAAATATTTGATTATAAATATGAGCACGAGAGTCACAAGGAGGATATTTGAATCAAATGATTGAGTTTTTCATGTTTGATGATTATTACAAGAAATAATTGGGACTCACAAGGGGTCCCACCTATTTAGTTATTATTAATTAGAACCTTATTTATATATATTGTTATTATTTATCTTAACTAATTAGTTAAGCTAATTTGGCTTAACTTAAGAAAGGTAGTTAAACTACCATAACTTATTGAGAAGGAATAAAATCTCAATGAGATGAAGAGACAAAGGGGAGAGAATAGAAGGAGAACTACAACCATAAGGTTTGCTCTATACTAGTGAGATACTTTCAATTTTCATTCATTCTGATTTTACTAGAAGACTTAACCCTCTTGATGACAACATGGTCTTATCGAAGGCAGCAGGATTCAAAAACTGAATCACATATTTCAACAACTTGTTTTAAAGGTGTATGATTTATCTTTGGCAGTCTGTGCGTTCTTGTTTGTTAATGAATTGAATTTCATGATTGATAAAGAATATCTTGCAGAGTCAAGTGACAACATTTTGTAGCAAGTTGATCCAGATATTTAGCTTTAGTTTTCTTTTTGTTGTCGGAGTCTTTTTGTATGGTGCCCATCAAAGGCTTCTAAATCTGACTTTGGTCCCTACCCTCGCAGGGGTTTGTAAAGAGAACTCAGTTTTGTATCTCAGAATGAAATAAATATAAAAATCGGATTACTGTTTCAGTCACACACATGTGTTTTGATGATCTGATTCACTCTTTTGGTTTTATCTCCCTATACACATTTTTGTAATTTATGTACACATTCATGTAACTTTTGTTTAAATTTTTTTCTTTTGCACTGTTATATATAATATATAAAAACTAGCCTTGGTCCCTTGTACTTAATACCTATGGATTAAGCGATTGTTTTTTAGGCTATAAACCCTAGGTGACATTCCCAACTATCTTGTCTTAGCCCGACAATATCTGAAAATGCTTGAGTAAGGTTTCCTATACTTTTTCCTCGACAATGGGCACCATGGTTTTGGTGTGCCAGCACAGTTCAAGAGTTCGATAAAAATTTGAATTACGAGTTCGGGTGCAGCCCAGGTCAGGGATGAAGCTTCCAACCTAGGCCTCCACCTCCTAATCATCATGAAATTCCCTAATTTGATGGAATTCATCCTCTAGTTCTGTCATCCTAACCTTATCGGCCTTTGTAACATAGTCCTCATAAAATTTTGTCGCATCAATGGCATCCTTCGTTGCACACGAGGGCTGGGTAGGGTGAGGATAAGTTGACTTCTTACCTCTCTGGGCCATTTTCAAACTGATAAAAGAGCAAGAAAGACCAACAATAGAGGTAAGAGCAGTGGGAGAGTATTCAGGTATCCAAGGAAGGATGAACCTAAATATTTGCCTTCACAGAGCCTATTTAACGCGATCAAACTTAGAATGTAACCACTGGAATTACCCAAATCATTGTCCATGACCAAGCTCATCGTGAGGGAGGAGATGGGTTGCAGACGTGGGTTCTTCCTCATCATGATGCAGATGGTGTCACTCCAAGGCCATATGACGTTGCTCGCCTGAATTTCCAAAGTTGTTCCTGAACCTAGAGACTTTATAGACCTCATGTTCATCATGCAAATATAAGGTGTGAGTGAGACTATTATGTGCACCCACCTATTCATGATAACCCCCCAGCATGTGTGACCATGAAAAGACCTCATCATGAATACGTGTGTCGTTTGGAGCTAGATCTTGAGTGACAGGGTGGGACGAGGTTGGAAGCTCGCAACCATTGGGTTCCTCGGGCGAGGCACCTCCTCGATTGTGCCTCCCTCATAATCATTCGGGCTGGCAAGCACCCCATCCGGGGAATGCCAACTATAACTTTAAATGAGTGATCCATATCAAATTTCATTTAAAAACAGAGAAATCATTGAAAATGTTCATCATTAGCATACTTATAATACATTTTATAGATCAAACAACAACAACCACCACAACATTATTTGAAAAACATAATATACATGAGCGATATAAATCTCAATATACATGTCAAATATATATCTCAACAAAATCTATAATAAACATGCCATATATAGATCTCAGGTCAAATATAAAAGAATCAATATACATGTCAATTAGTACCACTACTAGCTAGGTCCACCACCAAATCTAGGTGCATCAATGTCTTTGCTACAAGAGGTAGAGCCCCTATCAAGAACAACTATCTCAGAAACAAATGTCAACAAAAGTGCACTGTCAAATGTCCCTCTATCAATATCATGGAGATGTACAGAAATACTCATTGTCAACATAAAGTCCAAAGTATCAAAAGCTTATGACACATGCGGGGAAGAGGAGGAGGAGGGGGATCGGTGGATAATGACACATGTGCACTAGGAGAAAGACAAGGATCGATGGATGATGACACAAGTGGAGGACGAGGAGGATCAGTAGAATATGGTGACATGTGTGGAGGAGAAGCAACATGAGGAGGAGGAGGATCAGACATGGATGTAGGTTCAGACACATGCGGAGGGGAAGCAAGAGGAGGAGGAGGAGGGGGATCGGACGTGGATGTAGGTTCAAACACATATATAGGGGAAGTGGCTAGAGGAGGAGAAGGATCATACATGGATGCAGGTTCAGACACATGTGGAGGGGAAGCATGAGGACAAGGAGGAACATGTGGTGGAGTAAAGGATGTGGATGGCTCTACTAATGAGCTAGATGTAGTGGGATCATGAGCAGCACTCCTCAAGGTCTCAATGATCCACCACCTCTAGTCAGACTCTCTGATCTGGCTTGCGTGGCATGTGGGGTCTTTGTATTGGAGGTTGGTCCTCTACCTCCTCCATCACCCCATCCTCGTGTCGGGGAGGTTCATCCCCAACATATTTGCCAATATCTACAAAACAATAGATATTAATAATAAGATAATTGAAACAGAATGTTACAATAAATTAAATGTGCATTAAATAAGACACAAAATTATGCAAATAGATTTATCAAAACATAACTATAATATTACCTCTCTCGTATGTTGGATCGTCTATTGTAAATCATATGTTTGGACATCCACTCCAATCCATCCCCGTGTACGGGTACTCTGCAATATTGAGGATAGGATTGTCCTCACTAACTAATAAATCACATACTTCCCTACCAACCGGAGAAATGAGAAACTTGTATTGGCCCCTCTTGGGCATCAGCTGCACCCACATGCAAATACACACATCAAACATAGGCCTAGCAGGAAAGCGGAGTACTTCTGGTTGAGTGGCATAAAACTTGTCAAAAAATAATTTATATAACTATGACGTGAATGGGAAGAATCTCATCCTAGACAAAACAACGTGACAGTGATATAATGCACGACAAAACTTTCTCAAAAAAACATCTAAACACCTAATCAATCAAGGCCCCTACAATAAACTATCTACATAATACAACATAGAGCAACTAATGCCCTTCCCTTTAGAGCTATACTATGACAGTGTTGAGATCATAAGACATTGGCACTTAAGGTTCTCTCTCTCGGATGAAGTTATTTGCAACTAACCACCACGAACCTGGAACTCCGAAGTGGAATGAACATGTGGACTGATATATCTCTGCACATATGTTAGTTGGGTCTCTCTTGCAACACCAGGTAGTAACGCAGGGAAATGGGGAAAATATTCCCCCCTCCTAGACAACCCAGTGATGAAATAAACATCCTCCTCTATGGGATGACACCACAAATCGAGACCGACCCTGAACCCCTATCTCCCATGATCCCAACGATGGATCAACTGTTATAACAACAAAAATCCCCCCCTAAGGGATGTACCCTCCTGATAAAACTTCAAGAGGCCAACATCCATCAAAAATTATGTGTTGGCTATGAAATAGGGTGAGGGAACAACTCCCTCCCCCTCTCCCTGGCCTCCCACTCACGCACAAATGTGTACGTCTCGACCTACTGTTGTTGTAGTTCCTTGTCCTCTTGTCATTGTCGTCGTCATCTCTGATTCACACACACACACACACACATATAAATGACATGTATTTTGTGTTTCCTCTTTTTTCCCTAGAAAAAAATTTATTTTATATTCATAAGATTGAATATACATATTACAGTCCATAATATAGACCTTCACACCCTTCATGAAACAATCCTACTTTTTCTACCTTACTCTCAAAATGGTAAGGGACTATAAACAACACTTCAAAATTGTTGCTTCCTCTATTCTTGTACAATTAACCTTCATGATGTTGTTATACAAAAAGTACTACCCAAACCCAAAAATGGTGAGTGACTACAGTCATTTCTTCAAACTATTTTTGTTGATCTTCTTATACCACAAACATATACATTTATCGTTTTCCTTGGCTCTCCATTTATAGATTACATGTGAAGTATAAATTATAGGCGAAATTACATAGTCTCTAACTCTTCTCCTTCTATGAATTCGTAGTAGCCAAGGGCTCCTACAGGGAGAGATGGAGCTTCTTTAGATAACTCATCAGCTTTAACATTGAGTTCACGGAGAATGTGGATAAAGGATAGTCATTCAAACAATTGATATGCCAATCTAATGTCCCTATGAAAAGGGGCCAATCAGATGTCTTGAGCATTGTTTTTCCGGAGAGCCCAATTTATGACTAGCTTGGAATCACCCATAACCTGCAACTTTTTGATATCCTTTTTTATGGCAGCTTCCATCAAAGTCCATAGAGATACAAAATTAACTTTATTTTTTGTGCCAATACCTGGAGCGTACCTCATATGAATATAACGAGTCTTTTTTTAAAGGACTACTCCAGCACCACAGACTAGAGGATGCCCTTGGCACGCTCCATCGGAATAACCCCAGGGAACCTCAAAATCTAATTTTGGCATCATTGGGTTCCTGGGCTTCTTATTCTTCAATTACGATTTGAACTCATTGGCCATGTTCAAGGTGATACCGACTGTAATATCAGGAGGTATGTCAATATCCCTAAAGAGGCTAGAGTTGCGAGCCCACCATAAGTTTGAAATCAACAAGCTCGGCAATCCTTTGAATTGACTGACTGATTTATTGGAGACCCATTCTAGAAATCAATCTTCTAAGTTGGATTTATTCCAATATTCCTTTGGCTTCAACTTTTCCTGAATATTCTTCATTACCTGGATTGCATAAGGGAAATCAATGAAAATGTGAGAGACGGAATCAACATTGTTTTTACACAAAGAATATCAATTGGGATCGTTCCATCCCCATTTTAATCTATTGTCCCAAGTCAACAATTTATTATTTAAAGCCAACCAAAGAGTGATTTTTCATTTTAACAGGGCATTGATCTTCCATAAAAAAAACCCACCACCATTTCTTGGGGCTCACATGCATGGATTCCCTATAGGCTTTGTACCCCAATTTTGTTGTAAAATCACATGTAGATGAGTTTTTGGACAAACACATAGAATCAGGAACTTCTTCGTCTAAAGAAATAAAGTTAGCAAGAAGGAGCTCAATGTAATGATTCCATTCCATGACAATTTCACCTTCCAGGCCTAAAGATGTCATGAATTTCCACCCTAAACGACCTCTAGGTTGAGGCTCTAGTGCCTTGGCATCAGTCAAGGAGAAAACGTTTCGTGCATGTAAAGATTGGATGAGAGCATTTGAGCAACGAAAATTGTTGCTTACCCCCAGCCATGGATCTTCCCCAAGATGGACCTGCCTACCGTTACCAATCTTTCAGACAATCCATACATTGACTAAAGGAAATGTCGAAACTAATGTCTTCCAAACAAATAGAGCCCTTAGTGGATTTTCTAGGAATTTTGAATCATTCTTCAATCAACAAACTGGGGAGGTATTTGGAACACATAACACTCGCCCATAAGGAGTTACTGTGTGAGAGAGTCTCCATAGACTACGACCCGTCAAGGCTTGAGTGAAGGTATAATTGTTCTTAAGTCCCCATCTGCCTAAGTCCTTTGGGGTAGTTATGGACGACCATTTTGCTAAATGAATTCCTCGAGATTTTCGTTTCCCGGACCACAAATATTGAAAGCTTGCCTTACAAATTTTGGAAAAGATTCCTTTGGGAATTGTCGTAATTGAGGATTAATAAACTAGAATACTTTCCAGTATTGGTTTGAGTAAAACCAACCCTCCTCCTCTGGAGAGAAGACGATTGACACATAAAGTAACTTTGGATTCAATCTTTTTGACTGGCCAATGCCAATATGAAATTATGTAATTGTTGGGTTTAAAAAAGAAGCCTAAATATTTGAATCCTTCATCCAAATTACGCCTAGGGGCTGGGATCAGATCCCCAATCTAACGAGATTCTCGGACAGAGCATTGATGAAGGATGAGACAAGATTTATCATAATTGATTTCCATTCCGGTATCAAGGCAATGAAGATCCATGATTCCTTTTAGTCTTCTGATATCGCTAAGGGACCCATAAGAACAACAGAAAATGTCATCTATGAAGAGGAGATGAGAGATTGATTCCCTCTCTAACACCCTTCCCTTATCAGGCATGAGTCCTTGGCTTCTTTGAGCATCTTGCTCAAGGCTTCAACAACGATGAGAAATAGAAAGGGGGAAAGGGGGCATCCCTATCTAAGACCTCACGAGACCTTAAAGAACCTTGAAGGGGCTCCATTGATTAACATTGCAAAGGAAACAGACTGAATACACCCCATAACCCAATTGACCACTTCCAAATCCATCCCCATCTGAATCAATACTAGTCTCGGGAAGGTCCAATTAACCAGATCATAAGCTTTGGAAAGGTCTAGCTTTAGGATAGCAACCTTGTCTTTCCTCTTTTTGACAAAGTGGAAAACCTCTTACGCAATTGACATTGCATCGTGAATTTGCCTGTTTTGAAGAAATCCAAACTGTTCTTCTACTATTAATTCACTAAGAATAGACTTGAGCCTTCTTGCTAAGATTTTGGCTATTATCTTGTAATTTACACTACAACAAGAAATTAGTCTCAAATCACTGAAAGAGACCCCATCCTGCTTCTTGGGAATGAGACATAAGAAATTTGAATTGAAGGATCCCAGGATCTTCCCACTCCTTTGAGACTCTTTAACCATCAAAATAAGATCTTTTTTCAGCAGGTCGTAAACCCTTGGAATAATTCCACCGTAAACCCATCTAGTCTGGAGCTCTTCCCTCGTTGCATGGAGGAGAGGCCTGCTAAGACTTTGGACTCTGTCACTTTTTCCAAAAGGGATCTATTCACATATTCTGAGAATATATGCTAAAATTTGGATGTTACATGTAGGATCTCCTTAATGGGGCACCCTTCCGGTGCTTTGAAGAGAGATTGAAAGAAGCGGGCCCCAACTTTGGCTTTGTCTTCAAAATAACTTACTAAAGCACCTTCCTCATTTTCAATTTCCCAAATGGTGTTAAGGCTCCTTCGATAATTTGTGAATTGATGGAAGAACTTGGTGTTGTTATCACCAACCTTCAACCACAAAGCTCTACTCCTAAGTCTTTAAGTTTCCTCTTCAGTTTCAAGAAGGGAGTGCCTAACTGCTTCTGAGTCCCTGAGCATCGCTACTTGAGTGTTTCTTAATGATCTTGAATCCAGATTCAGGTAAAGATTTGTGATTTTTCCTTCTAGTTCCTTTAACTGTCTACATTTATGGGCGTTGAAAATTTTGAGCCAATTGTTAACTGCTTTCTTCACCCTGGATAAATTGTCCGCAAATTGGAGCATCAACGAATGAGCCCCTGTGATATCCAGAGGCTTCCAAGTGTTTTTTACCAAAGTCACAAAGTCCTATTTTCCAACCAGACATGGTTGAATTTAAATGTTCCTGGTGGCAAATCCAATCCAAATTTTAGCTTGATCACTATCGACCTATGATCATATAACCCCCCTTCAAAAACTGAGGAGTTTACAACAAGTCCATATGTCAGAAGGTCCTCAGAAGCTACAAATATATCCAATATTTTGGATACAACATCTTTGCTCGTTTGAAAGTTGTGCCAAGTGGGAACTAGTTTCATTGGTTCAATGTTTGTTAGATGGTGGGCTTCCAAAAAGGATATACCCCTTTGCATGTCCAACCTAGGATAGTCACCCCAAAATTCCCTTGGGGATAGAGTAAAATTAAATTCACCTCCCACCAAGGTGAGGGGGTCATTGAAATCGCCTACAAAACCCCAAGTCCTCCCAGAAAGGGATTTTGCCAGCATAGGGACCATAGATATTTAAAATTGTAACAGGAAAGCTAACATATTTAACCATCAATTTAAATAAGAGCGCAAAATGAAAAGAAGATGAAGATAGGGATTTGTAGGCCAGGATCCAACTAGTGATCAATCCTCCTGACTCTCCTTCAACATCTATGGAGCAAAACGACCAATTCTTCAGCCATGGTTCCAAAATAATCTTGGCTTTGACCCTTGAGCACTTAGTTTCTTGTAATAGTATGGCATCTAGCTTAAGGTTTTGCAGAACCTTTTTGAGGGCTAACTTTTTGCAGGGGCGGCTACCCTTCTCACATTAAAATAAAGGATAATCATCGAGGGCGTGTTTTCGGGGCAGTCCCCACTATAAGGGCCCTGGTGATGGGAACTTGCTTTCCCTTCTGAATTTCCAAAACAACTTTTTCTTGAGATTTTAGAAGGTGAGATTTTAGAAGGTGAGATTTTTTACCCACCGGGTTAGATTTAGGAGGATCATGGGCCAAACCTCCCAAAGAAGGATAAATTTCCTTCACATTACTTTTGGAATAGAGGGTGTAGCCTCTCTTAGGAGAAGATCTAGTGCCATTATTATACTTAGAGGAAGACTTCCCAGGGGAGCCAAGATCCAGAGAGGGCGAAAAGGAGTTGAGGTCTACATTCTAAATTCTTGGAGGAAAGGGATCAAATGGGGCTTTAGGGAGGATATCATCACGGAGCTTCTCTAAAGACTCGAGAAGAAGAGAAAGGGTGAAAGGAGAAGGATATGCAATCTCTAGAGGCCGAGGGAGAATCAGGGACCTTAACACAAACGATAGAGGAGCGAGGCACGAAGGATAGGGAGACGGAAGGGGCTCCTCTACTTTATCAATTAACTTGGAGATAGAGGGAGGGGAAGAGACGACAGTACCTGAGGAATCCTTGCCTTGGGACAAATCTGGTTGAGCCCCCTCCTTGTTGATAGGATGGAAAGCCTAACACTTTCCTGAAGATTCTTCTAGTAATAGCTCCTCGACTAGCTTCTGGTCCACCTACTTCTTCTCCACCCATACCTTCAAATTTTTCTTGTAAAGCGGAGAAATTGTTTTACACTATGCTTGCATGTGTCCAATTTCATGTCACCGAAGCAGCAAAATGACAACTTCCAATAATATATCTTATGGTGCCAAACATGATCACCGTAGACTAGGTCCAGGGTTCCGACCAGACTGTAAAAAACGCTAACCTCTACCTGAATCCATGTTGATATTTTTACCCAAAAGAGCATTGCATCTTCTACTAACCTCAGGATGAAACAGAGCCAACCTTTGACCATGACGTAGAACTTGGGGACGTAACCCAACAATGGGCGTTAATTCTTATCCAACCATTCTCCAAGCAAAGTGTCACCAACTATTTTTCCACTGAATCTCCCTACCAAAGTTGTGTTTGCATATCGAGTAACCTCTTCCACCTATAACTCATGACCTACCACTATTTGGACAGTTTCAGACCTTACTCTGATGCAATTGTTCCTTTGTTTTGGACAAGTTGCAACAACAACCTCCTCGCCTTTCTTTTCCCATATCGAACCCACTTTCCTCTCTTCCACTTGCTTCCAAAATGCAGATGAAGACACGAAGTTGGAGATGGCGATAATCCTATTTCCATTGAGGGGTACACCAACAGTAAGGGAGGAAATCTAATCATGCATATTTGATATGCCTTAACTCACATCAACATTTACTTTGGGTCCCTTGGAGCAATGGTTAGAAGTTATGACTACCTCTATTCTTTACCTTTCCCAAAACTCGTCATTCGTGCAAAACAACTTGCTAGCAATAGGGCTAGGCCCATAGTCTAGGATTTCACCCTCTTCCTAATCCATTTCATGTGTCAAGTGAATTGTCCTTGACTAACCCTATCCTACAGAGGTTGACAAGAGGCAATCCGGTGGGAATAGGCCCTGAGGTCGGAACCCAAGGTTGAGATTTTACCTACTGTAAAAAAGGAAAGTGGAGGGCTAGAAAATATGGGGGAAAAAAGTCCAAGGGCCAAGGGCCAGAGCGCGATATGGCCGAAAAATATAAAATCGTAGACCCCTCCAATGATGTGTATTTAAGAAAATATAAAAGTATTTTTTTTCAAAAAAATCTTTAAAAGCAACCAGTGCGTTGAAAACAAATCATACGCACCGACGATGGTGCACTCTATCAAATAAACAACATCATCATGTGGTGTTGATACTAATATGGTTTATTGTCGCACCACTAAGTAGTTTTACGATGTGTCCCATAGGATGCTTCGCATCGATGTGTCGATTTTACTAGAGCATCGACATGATGTTTAGTAGCGTGTTGTATTACTAACGTACTGTGAACAAGGCCTTACATAAGTTGAACCATGATGTTTATTTTTCAAAACATGTCGTGATGCATACATTTAACGATTATGCATCGATGTGCCACAATTATTGTTGCACCACCATGGATTGCAACAGTGCGTTTAATAAGTCGCATCGCTCTAATTGATGTTAAAAATTTGCCTCAATGTCATTATATTTACAACACCTGTGTGTATGTTGGACTGATGGGCACCGCTAGGTTAAATCACATTATCATAGCTGAAGCGGTGCGATGTGTTATTATTAATGCATCGGTGCTATCATGATAGTGGAGCACCAATGTTTTGGTCTGCAGTGCATTGTTAATGATAGAGCATCAGGAATGAGGCATCCAATGAGACGCCCCACTATGCCAAGTCGGGTAATATGTGTCCCGGTGCGGTTCTGTAAACAATATGGGTGCGTTTGGTTAAAATGGTTGCACCGCTACGTTAAATTTTATAAATTGTTAAGTTAGAAGTGCTATTAATTAAGTGAAATGTACTGGTGCGGGTCAAAGCCAATTGTGCATCAGTTGCGGGGCATTCTAAAGGACACACCACTTTGTTTTTATAATTTATTGTGGTGCTCTTGCTTGAATAGCACTAGTGCACACATATATATGAGGCACATCGGTGGCAGTCCTCACTATGAATTTAACATAGTATGCATCGCTTCAAGGCTGAGTCGAAGTGTTCTGGCGCATTGTGCAAAATTGGAAAAAAAAAATTGAAAAAAAATGTCAAATTTGAAGTTAAATTCAAATTTTGATTGGAAAAGAATGCAAATAGGAAGGTAATAAACAATTTACCTGGCCTCTTATGTCCCGAGGAGGCATGGTTTCACCGTGGAGAGGAAATTAAAATTCATGGTAATTTCCAAAATTTTGAAATGTGTGGAATCTACCAATGGAGTTATCCAAGTTGGTGTAGAGCACGAGAAATAGGGAGTCATTGGAAGGACTGTGTGCATCGGTGCTTGCTTAAGAGTTTGGAAGGATGGGATGCACCATAATAATGAAAATTGGTTTGGTATTTTTTTTATTTACCCTACCATGTTGCACCCGACAACAGTGAGGCACACTGGTGTGTAATGTTCAATGACATTGGCGTGCTTTATTCAGTGTGTAATTTTTATTATAAAGTATCGTGGTGCTTTTGAACATTGACGCACCTGTGCTTTATTTTTCATGTATGCATCGATGTGGTTGGTTAAAATGATTTCATCACTACGCTAAATTTTATAGATCATTAACTTAGTGGTGCGGTTAATTAAGTGAAATGCACTAATGCAAGTCGAATCCAATTATGCGTCTGTTGTGGGGCGTTCCAAAGGACACACCGCTTTGTTTTTTTATAATTTATCGTGGTGCTCTTGATTGAACGACGTCGATGCGTACATATATTTGAGATGCGTCGATGGAGATGCTCACTTTGAATTAACACAATACACACCGCTTCGGGGCAAGCTGAAGCGTTCAGGCGCACTACACGAAATTGAAAAAATATTTGTAAAAAATGTCAAATTTCAAGCAAAATTCAAATTTTGATTGGATGAAAATGCAAATAGGAAGGTAATAAACAATTTACCTGGCCTTTTATGTCATGAGGAAGCATGGTTTCACTTTTGAGAGGAAATGAAAATTCATGGTAATTTTCAAAATTTGGAAATGTGTGGAATCTAACAATGGAGCTATCCAAGTCAGTGTAGAGCATCGGAAACAGGACGTCTTAGGAAGGACGGTGAGCATTGGTGCTTGCTTGAGAGTTTGGAAGCACATGATGCATTGTGACAATGAAAATTAGTTTGGTAATTTTTTATTTATTTACCCTGCCGCGGTGCGCTTGACGACAATGAGGCGCATCGATGCGTAATGTTCAACGACATCGGTGTGCTTTATTCGGTGCATGTAATTTTTATTATAAAGTATTGTCGTGATTTTGAACATTGACGCGTTGGTGCTTTATTGTTAATGTACGCATTGGTGTGTATTATCTGTAAAGGTGCACCAATAAAAAACCTCCACAAAAGCCTTTGGCCTCCCACCTTCGCTAACAACCTCTGCTATAAACATAGAAGGTATAGATTTTTCTGGGAGATTCCGTAAAAACCTCTGAAATAAGGTGTTCTCCTTGTAGTGTTTAGCTTGTGCCCAAGCTAATACTACCCTCTTAACTTTCTCAAGGTCTGCAACAAACTAGAGGCTAGTTGATTCCCACAAGGAATCATCAGAAGGATTCCATTCACATATAATCAAATTTATAAAAGCTTCATCTTCCAACTAGGTAGAATTTTAATTTTAAATGGTCTTGGAGGTTTTGCATCCTCTTGCAATTTGAATAAGTATTTGAAGATGATCTAATTCCCCACCAAACTCCAACCATGTTCTTATATTGTCATAGTTTGATATAATGATTTATGAAACCAAAAATCCATCTAACCTCTTTCCCACTCTTGTTTCCCCATTCTCATGTTCCTCCAAGTAGGAACCAATTTTATTAGTTCTACATCAACTAAACTAGCCTCCTTAATCTTATTAAAGAAAAAATCTGCAAGTGGATCTACTTCAGTTGCCTCGCCCCAAATCTCCCCTCTTTTAGTAGTGAAATTTAATTCTCCTCCCACAATAACCTTTATGTTCCTCAGTAATTGTTGTGTCAACAACCCTCCTAGTCAGTCATATTGTCTTCATAAGGGCCATATATAATGGCAACAATAAACACTTCCCCCAACTATCGAGAGGAGAGTATTATTCCTATACTTGAATCAAAGTTCACAAAGTTGATTAGCCTCTTAGACCTCTTATTCCATCTATTTAATAGTCTTC
>SNQJ01S0080707.1:0-26729 GCA_010110895.2 Picea sitchensis | reverse complement strand
AAGATACCTTAAGTAACCCCATTGAATGGTAGGGAGATGTCAACTATGTCAAAACAAGGCCAAAAGGGTGGTACTGGCATATAAATGGAGGTCTGTGGAATGTAATATAGGCAAAAAACATGATCAAAACCGGAGACCAACACCTTCCAAGCCTCATTATACTCATCTTCTTCTTGTGAATGAGCGTAGTCGTCACATCTCTTCTCAAAGATAAGCTACCACCATTCTAGCAAGTATTTCACTCTGTAATTTTACAGTTCTGTACATTTCACTCATTAATAGAAATTGTGTAATATTGTATATTTGTGTCTCTTGTTATATATATCTAATATATCTATGTTACATTATTGGATCTCTTGCAATATCTCGGTATATTTCTTTATTATATCTCCACTCTCATTTCGTGCTCAAAATAATCTAAATCGAGTGTTGAGGACAACACTTGTTTGAAGGTGAGGGGCATGTTAATCCCTAGATAAATCCCCATACAAATCTCATGTTATGTATAAAACCCCTTATTATCCCCTTATTGAATTATTGCATTTGTTGTGTTATATTTGTATGTAGGATCTGAACCCCTTCATTGCACCCTTTCATTATAATTGCACCCTTTGTCTCCTATATATATACAAAGGATACCTAGTATTAGGATCATCTTATCTCATCTCATATTGTATTCTGAATTGGAAATATATTAAACGGAGGTTTCCCCCTCGAAGTGGATTGTAATCATTGTTTTTTTATCATTTTTTAAGGCATTGGATCATAACACGATCCCTTTGATGAACGGTCTCCACTCCGCCATGAAAAATTTGAGCGTCATCTTCACCAACTATGAATCATCCATTGCTTCCCCGATTGTATCCATTTCATCTCAAACCTGTCAGATCCGGGTGAGATAGGTTGTCACTATTTCTGACCATGTCATATTTATGTCTCTGAGATTCTCTCTCAGCACCATTTTGTGATTCTCATTTTTAGTTTGAAATGAAATCTTCAGAGCCTCCCACATGTCCCTAGCAGTGTTCTTTCCCAATAAATGAGGGATCAAATCATCCTTCACTCCATCTAGAATTATGTGCCTGGCTTTCACATCCTTATGATTATGGATGACCAGTTTTTCCACATTTGTTGGAGGAGTTATCTGAGTATTATAAAATTCCAAGAACCCATTCTCCACCAATACCAACACGATTCTCTCCTTCCAAGGACTATATTTGGAAACCCCATCCAACCTATCATCAAATTGCAATACAATGTCCATCACAAAATCTGATCTAATAACCTTTTGTTGAAATTGCTCATGTAATGTCATGTATGCTCTATGCTCATGCTATATGTGTTAATAGCGTGACTATTATGTTGATACCCATGTTGTTTCGTGCGACCTATAATTGAATATGGGCATTGTCCTCAATGATCGATACGTCTACAGTATGATTGTTTCCTTGAAATCAATCCTTCGATTTCTTACTGTTGGTTATCAATCTGATAAGATCTCCTTGCAAATATGATAGATATACTACAAAAGATAATGGATATGTGATTGTTCCTTCAAACACCCACCATGACATTATTGATCCAATAGATTTTTTGTTTGTGCAACCTAAGATTGGCTCCCTCTCAGAGCGACTACTCTGATACCATGTTGAAATTTACCTTTACCCAACACCCAACAATTGACTCCAAATAAATCATGTATTGAATAAAAGCATAGTTGAGTTATCAACTAAACATTAAAATGGAAGCATAAATAAGGAAACCAAAATCTCATGCACAATACACAAAGATATTATGCCCAACACTTGGATGAAATTCCTCTTCACCCAATCAATGAGATCTCTTCACTCATACAATGTAAGCAAAATTCCTTCTTTGCTTCTACAATCTCGAATGACTTCACACTAGAGAAAGTCCTTTGTTGTTATCTCTATGTGAAAAGTACCCTCTCCTTTACCCTAGCCTTGTTTTTATAAGATTGAGTTATGACCTAACCCTAATCTCCAAACTGATTGACGGTCGATATTACTTATCACCTCACTTGAAATCAATGACTATTATTTAATTCACTAATGATAATTAAAGCATTTCCTTAAATAAAACTCAACTCACAAATAAAAGCACTTTACTTTAATAATTACTTTAATTAAAGTAAAGTCTCAAGGTAGAAGGCTTTGGATGATTTCCACATGCTAGATACAAGCCAATGTGGAAGTATTTTTTCAATGATACCATGCATCAACATAATGGCCAATCTATTGCCTTGGACTCTAGAGGTTCTGTGAGGGGCATTAAAATCCTTTGGAATCCAACTACTATCCTTTTGGAAAAATTCTTTGTTGCTGCTAGAAGTCTCATAACTTAATTCAAACCAATAGACTTGGATACCACTGGATTTATTACTAATGTTTATGGACCACAACACCTCAATGAGAAATATGATTTCTTATAATCATTGCAGAATATCACTGACTTCATCGACCACCAATTCTATATCTTAGGGAGGGGATTTCAACTTCATCTCCTCCCTTGTGAAAAAGAAAGAAGAGATGCGTAGGATAAATCTTGATAGTATTGCCTTCAATTCCTTCATTCATAATCAAAGTCTGGTAGACATTGAAACCATCAATGTCTGCACACTTTGAACAATTGGAGAGGTGGATCCCAACAAATTGTCTACCGACGGAAAAACCCCGGACGGAAAACCAATGCTAAGAATGATTTTATTATGCTAAAATCAGGGTTCTCGTAACAGGGATAATGGCCCACTGAGAGAAACACAACTGTAGACAAACCTGACAAAGTATGGTCTTTTGTATGGCCCAAAATTGCACACTTTTCTAGATGTACGTGTCTATTCCTATTGTGTGTCCGCGTATATGCGCCTATCTCCACTGACGCCCGCGTACACGTATGAAAATCCTGTACGGAAAGCTCCATACACCGCAACACTTTCATGTGGGTTTGCTTGAATGAAACCCACTTGTGACAACCTATGTTCTCTATTCTCCTTGATTTGATCTCTAGATGGAAGTCCTTCTCCACCTATATGATGTTGGAGATATTACACATTCACCTAGGTAATCATTTTCCTAAGGTTGATAATTTGATGTTGAGAGCGCTTCCTTAGATGAGAATATTGTCTCTAGAGAATATTCCCCTGCAAAATAGGGTGCTCCTCTTCATTTAAGAGTTAGTTACACTTAGTTAGACTAGTATAAGTACTCATGCATGGAAACCTTGGTTTTATCACCAATAGTTGCATGTGTTTCTCTCACTTCCACACGTGTGACTTAGTTAACTGATGATTGCATGGATCAGTTAACTAGTACTAGGTAGAAGTTCACTCTAATGTCTATCAATGAGTGTCTAGATCTCTCTAGATAACTACTATGGCGCATTAGTTACTAATGTAACCTATATATATTGTAAATTATTTTCACTTTGAGTGTGGAATACAGTGAATACAATTCTATTGATTATTCTCTCTCATCTCTTCTCTCCTTCTCTCATTGTGCAATATTTGTACGAACTGTTGTTAGCTATATTCTCTGTGCAGGTTTCACAACAATTCTACATCTGAGATCTCCTTGAATCACATTCCTTCATGATCCAACTCTCTATGTCCTCTGTCAATCTCTCTCAATCAACTTGACAAAGATGTCTCAAATATCAAGTGTCTACCTCCTTCACCCTAGCCTTGCTTTTATAATCTTGAGTTATAATCTATTTCTAATCTCCAAAGTGATTGATGGTTGATATTACTTCTCACACTCACCTGAGATTAAGATTGCATGCTAATTACTTTTAGCATGTCCTTAAATAACTCAATTAATTAAATAATTAATTAATAAAAGCACTTTACTTTAATAATTACTTGAACTAAAGTAAAGTTACCAAGATAGAAGGTTTTGGACGAATTTTGCATGTTAGACACCAAGCCTATGCGGAAACACCTATTTGATGCTACATGCATCATCACTTCCTCTTAGCGAGGAAGGTATTCTACACCACTCCAAGCTTGTATCTGAAAAACACAAAGTTCCCTTTCTCTAAGGGCGTGGTCAGAATATATGCAACCTACTCATCTGTGGAAACATATTGAAGCTTCACTTCTCCCTTATAGATCCTATCCCGGATGAAGTGGTATCTGATCTCAATATGCTTGGACTTGTCATGGAATATTAGATTCTCCTAGATTTTGATACAACTCTGATTATTGTAGTATATCATCGTAGGATCCAACTCCTGATCAAATAAACCTATAAGCAATTTGTGAAGCCAAACGGATTCACAACTAGTGATACTTGTTTCCATGTACTCTACCTCTTTTGAACTGAGTGCTACAGAAGTCTACTTCATGTTGAACCAAGTAATCACTACTGATCCCAAGTTGAAGCAACACCCCGAGGTTCTCTTTCTGTCTATTGCACTCCCTGTCTAATCTGAGTCTATATATCTTCACAACTCCACTTCATTTTCTCCAATATACCTCAATCCATACTCCATTGTACCTTTCAAGTACCTAAGCACATGATTTATTGCGATCCAATGCACCTGCCTCAAATCCACCATGAGCTAACTCAAGGTGTTCTTAGAAAAACAAATATATGGCCCAGTTTTGACCACATACATCAAGGACCCTATCAGTTTCCTGTATATCCTAAGATCTACCAACTTTGAATCTGAAGTGATCACCTTCTTCAGATTGGTAACCATAGGTGTAGCCATCATTTTACAGTCCTCCATCTTAAATCTCCTCAATATCTCTACTGCATACTTCCCTTTCCCAAGGAATATCTCTATCGATACCTTCCATACCTATAATCCCAAAAAATATTGCATCAAGACAATGTACTTCATCTCGAACTCACTAGCTAAATCTGCTTTGCACTTTTGCAATAAGCTCCTCTTCACCTGTGAGAAATAAATTATCAATGTATAGAACCAAGATGAGTAGATCCACCCCAAAAAGTATGAAGTACAAGTTAGGATCTGCCTCACTCTTGGTAAAGCCCGTACTCTGCAAGTATCTGTCAATTCTGGAATACCATGCCCTTGGTGCATGTTTGAGCCCATACAAGAATTTCTTAAGCCTACACACGTGAGACTCCCTCCCATGTACCTAAAATACCTGAAGTTGTTCTATGTATACTTCCTCCTCAATGATCTCATTGAGGAAAGTTGTTTTCATATCCATCTAATGTATCTACCACCTCATAAATGAAGCAATAGAAATAATAGCTCGAATAGAATCATATCCGGTGACTGGAGAAAACGTCTCCTCGTAGTCCACTCCCTCTTTATGGGAGAACCCTCTCACCACAAACCTCGGCTTGAACTTCTTGATGCTACCATATGAAACATGATTGATCTTGTAGAGCCACTTGGAACTCACAGTTGACTTCCCCTCCGGTCTCGACACTCTGTCCCAAACATCATTCCTCATAATAGAGGTGTACTCCTCTACCATGGAAACCTACAATACCTGTTGATATGTTGATTCCTCAAAACTTGAAGGCTCAACATCAATGATGTTGCTCATAAGTTCCATATAATTCAAAAACTTCTTTGGAGGATTTCGCTCTCTAACCCACTCCTAGGAGCCTCACCATCATCCTTCAATGTCTCCAATAGCCACCTGGGTCTCCATACAAGACTAGAAGAGGCTAACTCCTCCTCCCCACCTGAAGTCTAAATTGTTGATTGTTTCTCATCCTTCAGATCATGCTTCTCCTCATCCTCTATCATTGTTGATGACTCTCGAGATCTCCTAGATGCCAAGTTCTCCTTGAGCTTAACATATTTTCTCACAACTCTCTTCCGTTGTGCTAGAATGAAGATCTTGTAAACCTTGAGGTCTCCTTGTACCCCACAAATATACCCTTCTTTCCTAAAGGATCCAACTTCGCCCTCTTCTCCATAGGTAATGGGATGTAGACTGGAAACCAAATATCCTCAATTTTCCTATCTTTGGCTTCACTCCTGAGAATTCCTCCTTTAAGGTCTTGTCCCCCAATATCCTATGGGGACTCTTGTTCTACACATACACTATCGTATTACATGCCTTTTCCCACCGAAACATAGGAAACTCCTGATCATGTGTCATAGCCATGGAAGAATTGATGATGGACCAATTCTCTCTCTCTGCAACCCCATTCAGTTGAGGGTTGTACGAGACTGTCATCTCCCTCTTGATGCCTACCTCCTTATAGAAATCCATGAAGTCATTGAAGGTGTACTTTCCCCCATTATTAAACCTCAAGACCTTGATCTTCTTACCTTTCTGGTTCTCCACCCAAGCTTTAAACTCATGAAGTCGATTGAAGACTTCATCCTTGGTCTTCATAAAGAAGATCCATGTTTTCCTAGAAAAATCATCAATAAAAATCACATAGTATGATGATCCATGTATCGATGCTATTGACATTGACCCACTCACATGTGAATGGATAATATCTAAGATACCCTTGGACCTACTCTCACTGGTAGGAAAAACATCCTTTACATTCTTTCCAAGTTCACACCCTTTACACAATCCCTATTATTCAATATTGAACTCTGAAAGACCTGTTACAATCCCCCTCTGAATCGACAATGCCCTATAGTGTAGGTGTCCCAATCTCCTATTCCACAACTCACATAGGTTGTCACTGTCATATACCAAATGTTGAACAGGCTTTCCCTGCAACCTGTATAAAGTGCCTTCTCTAACCCCAATGAATATTGTGTTATCTAGGATAGCTTTCTCTGGATGTATGAGTACTTTCCCTCTCTGAAAATTAATGGAAAAACCCTTTTCCTCCACAGCTAAAGATGAAAGAAAATTCTTCTTCAAACCTGGTACATAAATCACATATTGGGCATCCAACGAACCTCTTGACTCAAGCTGGAATGTAATTGTTCCCTCTCCCTTCACTGCATACTTAGAATCATCACCAAGTTGCACATGAATATCTGAGTCCCTCTCCATCAAACTACTAAATATCTCTCATGCTTATGTCATATGATGAGATGCACCACTGTCCAAGAACCAAGAACTCCTCGCAGTTGTGTTTCTAGAAAGGAAAGAAACCAATGAGTAATCCTTCTCAAACTTTGTTACAAACTCATCAAGCTATGTTTCTGTTGATGTTTTTGTTTGCATGTTTCCTTTACCCATATTCTTCTCTGGACACCAAGATGCATAATGCCCATTCTTATGGCATGGGAAGCACTTGATTTTACTCCAGTCCTTCTTCTTTCCTAGTTGTGATGATCCTCCATCATTGTTACCCTTCTTTATAGAACTCTTTCCTTTTCCCTTCTTCATATTACTGACAAGATCCAAGTTATCCTCACTACCTCCCTACTTAGACTCCTCCTGAGTCTCTTTCTGGATGCAATCATCCCGAAGTCTCTGCCAATCTAGGATATTTTCTTGAGCGCAAACTCCTTTGACAAATGGTTCCCATGACTTGGGAAGACCATTCAATGCCACATTCACGAGCTCTGCATCCTATTTTTTCTCCCTTATGGTTGCAAGATGATCACACACCTATATGATCCTCATTATATAGTTTCTAACATTACCAGATATAGACATATGCATCGATCTGAATTTATTTCTTAAGATTGTCTTCCTATTCATGTTCTTTCTCTGGAATAAACTTACCAAGGCATCAAACATATTTTTGGTCCTCTTATTTTTGGATAAGTGGGGAATTAGATGATCCTTCACCGAATCCAGGAGGACCCTCTCTGATTTGATCTCCTTCTTGTTATGAGCTTCCAAAGATGTCGGATTTATCGATGGAGTAACTACTTTTTCAACTAACTCCCAAAGGTCATACTCCTTCAACGCCAAAATTACTCTTGCTTTCCAGGATAGGAAGTTGGATGCTCCATCCAATATGTATTCAACTTTCAATGGTGTTGTTTCCATCCTTAAGATCTGGTAAAATTCCCTGGAAAAATAACCTGTTGTTGGAAACTACCCCTGTACTGACCTGGATAAACCTGTACGCACTTGTCACAACTAAACCCCGGCATATGTGCATGCATGTGCTTAATGCTACCTGTGTATGCATGCATTTGTGCTTATTTATACCCACGTACATGCGCATGTTTCCAAAGAGACCCCCATATGTACACACTTGTGCCTTATGTAACCCCACGTATAGCTAAGTAAACCTACAAAACCCTTGTTTTGCCTTAGTACTATTGTTCCCCTGAACTTTGTTCTTTGATTTCATCCTGCTGGTTATGAATTTGCTATGGATCTGAGATATGACTTCCCTTCAGAGCATGTGCTCTAATACCATGTTGAAAACATCTTACTCCAGCACCTAGGTATCTTGTTATCTAGTGATTTTTTTACTACAAATCAGATTAGAAGCTCAAAAAACAAAAATACACAACTGAAATATAAAACTCGAAAAATTTAAAGGAAGAAACAAAAAAAATGGAAACAAAATCATGCAGACAAATACAAATATTTTTGGGTAGATACCCCTGGAAAAACCCTGGAGGGAAAACCAATGCTGAGAATGGTTTTATTAGGCTAAAATCAAGGCTCTCGTAACAAGGATAATGACCCACATGAGAGAAATAAAATTGCAGACAAACCTGGAAAAGTATGGTTTGATGTACAACCCAAAACTGCATGCTTTTCGAGATCTACACACCTGCCCCTACTGGGTACCCATGTATATGTGTCTGTCTCTGCTGGTGCCCACGTACATGTACGAAAATCTTGTACGGAAAGCTTCGTACGATGCATCATGTTCTTGTGGATTCACCTTATTGAAACCCACTTGCAACAACTTATGTTCTCTCCTCTCCTTGATCTGATCTCTAGATGGAAGTCCTTCTCCACCTATCTGAGATCTCCTTGAATCACAGTCCTTCATGATCTAACTTTCTTTGTCCTCTATCAATATTGCTCGATCACGCTGACAAAGATGTCTCAAGTATCAAGTGTCTACCTCCTTCACCCTAGCCTTGATTTTATAATATTGAGTTATAATCTATTTCTAATCTCCAAAGTGATTGATGGTTGAGATTGCTTCTCACACTCACTTGAGATTAAGATTACATGCCAATTAATTTTTAGCATGTCTTTAAATAACTCAATTAATTAAATAATTAATTAATAAAAACACTTTATTGTAATAATTACTTTAACTAAAGTAAAGTTATCAAGATAGAAGGCTTTGGATGGCTTATGCATGCTAGACACAAAGTCTATTCGAAAATACATGTCTAATTCTACATGGATCAACAAAAGCCACTAACCCTAGTCAATTTCAACCCATAGATCTGTGTAATGTTATATAAAAATTCATAACTAAAGTCATTGCCTCCCGACTCAAACCTCTTATGCCAATACTAATCTCCCCTCAACAGTCAGGCTATGTGGAAGGACGTCGGATTCTTGATAGAATTATTCTATCCCATGAGGTGATCCATTCCCTAAAATCCACTAAATCTATGGGAATATTGATCAAAATCGACATGTCCAAAGATTTTGACAAGCTCGGTTGGAAATACATCAATGATGTTTTATTGCCCTTTGGCTTTCATCCTTCCTAGGTAATTTGGATCATGACACTTATCTACTCGACCTTCTTCTCCTTAGTGATCAATGGATCCCCCTTGCCCCCTTTTAATCATTCTAGAGGCATTCCACAAGGTGATCCCCCTTTCTCCTTTATCTTCATTCTTATGGAAAATGGTCTTGGCCATAGTCTTAAAGCTATAGTTCAATCTCATAGTCTACATGGCCTCTCTATCCATAAATATAATCCCCCCCTCTCTCATAATCAGTTTTTTGATGATACCATGTTGATGGGGGTTCCTTTGGATAAGGAGGCTAGGGCCTTCAAAAGGGTTCTCAATGACTTCATGGATTCCTCGGGTGCCTCCATCAATCACCACAAATCTAAAATATTTGTCTTCAACACCCCCCTCTCTATTCAATTTCATATGTCCCATATCATTGGATTATCTACGAGATCCCTTCTATCCAAATATATTGGTGCCCTGCTCCTTAATTCTATTGTTCACAATTTATCTTGGGAGGATATTCTCTCTATACTTGGTAAAAAAAATTCCAACTGGACCTTTTTCTCCCCTAATATTTCTATTAATCTCATTCTTATTAAGTCATTCCTCTGAGTCTCTGCTCTAGCTTCCCCTAAACACATTCTCAAGGCTGTCAAGGCTCTCCAGTGCAATTTTTTGTGGCATGGCACTAATTCAGCCAAAAAATGGGAATTGGTTGCCTGGAACACTCTATGTCTTCCCAAGCTAAAAGAGGGCTTGGGGTTAAGAGATCATGAACTCCTCAATAACATTTGTTGGGCCAAAACCTAGTGGCATTAGCTTCAAGTCAAGGGTGATCCTTGGAGTGAACTCTGGAGAAATAAATATGCCAATAACAACAACCCTTCAAATTCTCATAAGATTGTCAGAGAACAAGTCTAGATCCTTAATCTGGAATATTTCTTGGAAACACAAATCCTTAATGAAAGCTCACAGTTTTTGGGAAATACAAGATGGGAAGTCTACTCTTTTATGGGAAGAATCCTAGCAACAACGTCCTCAACTTCAAAGCAACCACAACTTGTGTACTCTCAAAGGTCTTCTTCAATCCAATCAGGGCATCAAATTCCATCAATATTAGCTCCCATACTTTTATTCACCAGACTGGAGAACTTTGTATATCAACCTGGACCATATCCCTCCTTAAGATTGCCCAAATTTCTCTTCCCTGCAGTCTGAGCTTTTACATAGAAAAATCAAATTCTCTACTCTTCCATATAAGCTTCAATGGGGTCGCAAACCAACTAAATGTTTCAATCTCAAGGAAGCCTATTTTTTAGGTTCCCAACATGTTGCAGACCCTTCGGATGATATCTGGGCCAAAATATGGAAAGCGAACCTATGGCCCAAAGTTTCAACTTTTCTCTGGCTTATCACTCATGGGAAAATTTTAACCTGGGATCATCTCTTTCATCGTGGGTTTGAGGGTCTCGGTCTCTACATCATGTGCCACCAAGCTGATGAATCCATTGAGCATCTCCTTAATTCTTGTTCATTCTGCACCACCCTCTGGGATCAGGGGACCCTAGCCTTCCAACGGTCATATCGTTGTGAGAATTTGGTTCAAATAATTATCTCCTATTTGAAATATTAAGCCTTTCAAAACCCCATACTTAATCTCACTTGACAACTCTCCTCTTGCTTTGTCCTATGGGAGACTAGAAGGAAAGGAAAAAGCATATCTTCAAAAGTGAGATCTTTCTAGTATCATTCATTTGGAATAAGATCAGGAAAAACATCCTTGAAACAATTCATTCCAGCAAATGGGATGTTGAAGCTCTTAAATGCAATGACAAAGAATGCCACCTTTTGTCCCTATAGATCCCCTTATCTTTCCTGCCCATTCCCCCATCCACGCGCCNCCCACTTCATATCACTTCTCCCATTTCCTAGTCCCCTCCTCCCCTGTGTTTTATCAAGCTTAACTTTGATGGGGCTTCGAAAGGAAATCCCAAACTTGCAAGTTATGGTGGGGTCTTTAGAGATGCTCGAGGAAATATCCTTAGGCTCTTCTTGAGATATATAGGCATCAACTCCAACAACAAAGTTGAACTCTGGTCTCTTCTCCAAGGACTGCGGATTTCTCACTCTCATAACTATTCCAAGATCATTGTCAATGGATACTCTCAACTTTTCATCCATATGCTCACCAAAATTCAAAATGGGTCTTCTCTAGGTAAAGTTTCAGAAAACTTGCACTTGGAGGTTGTTCTGGAACTCCTTCAACCTTCCATTGGATATATATCTTCCCTCATTCATTCCCATGTAAAGTGAGAGGCCAATAAAGTGGTGAAATATCTTTCCAATGAAGGAGTCTCCAATCCAACAATGTTGCTTGACTCTCCATGGGAGGACTTCTTAGACTATTCTCTCAAGCAACATTGCCACTCTCTAGTTGTTTTAATTTTGATTCCCAAAGTCAGATGACACATGGGAATGATGGTACTTGTGTTTGCGGCAAGGAGGTTTTCATTTCCCCTTTATGCATGCAACTAGAAACAAATCCAACTACCATCGCCTTATCCTCCTCCCTCTCATGCATGCATGATCATGGCTTGTTCAGGTCTGTTCCACATGAGGCAATGGGAGATGAGGGAAAGTACAAAACCATTTCTCTCAAGTCGAATCATGTCTGAGTTTTCATTTCCATCGATGATTGACAATCGAAATCATGTCCTAGAAATCTTCTTCATCATGAAGCATAACAAGGAAATAAAGGTGGTTTAGGATCCTTCTCTGGTTGTAGACCTCTATTTTATTTTGATCCATGTCTATGAGTGGAATTTTCTTACCTTCATAATTACAATGGCCCCTTTCTGTCATTCATACTAGGAGGACCCTTGCCTGTAAAAATTGAGCTTCCCTCGTGACTGAGGAGGATGTGTAGCATTACCATAGCTCAGTCCCTCCTGAATCAAAAGAAGTCATGCAACCAATGGAAGAGGATGTTAAATTTATTCGGGCCTATCAGGAGGATGAATAGGTGGACAAGAAATTGGGTGGTGATATCATTCCTAATATGGGATTCACTTGAAATAGGGATACCAAGTTTCATAAAATGGTGTAACTCTACTAGCACACCAAGACAATGGTGGCCTAAGGAATTCTCCCGAAGGACCAGGATTACCGCCAATTTAAGTAGTGTTTGGATTCTCTCAAAAGCCATAATAGATTTCTCCCTACCATGGTCTCTTGGCTAGAAAAAAGGAATGGGGGATCTCTCTAGTTAGAATGATATAGAATTTCACTTGTGGGGTCTCTTCAACCTCCTCTGGATGTTCGAAACGTGGTGAATAATCCCATTCTGCTCCTCAGGCACCTCATCTCCACGATTGAGCTTGATTATGCTTCTTCCTGATAGATTTAATATAGTTTAAGTTTCTTATCAGATGGATATGTTTGTTATTTTTCCATGGCATATATTTTTCTTTAGACTCTCAGACTATTTTATTGCCCCTAGAAACACTAAAGCCACTAGTGCATAGTTAATGCAATGAACAAGATACCTGCAACATAACAAGTGTTAAACTATGAGAGCAGATCATGTCGTTCAATTTCACACTGATCATGCCTCTTTGCAACAAGGAATTTGTAGGGTTTGGCCTTGAAATTGACCAAACCCCAATATGGGTAATTAGCATCGAATCTCCTAGACTTGTGTGAAAAGAATTCTAGAGGCAGTATCCAATGTGGGTACATTTGAAATATCAGAGTTTAGAGATCCAACAAAGATTTTCAATGTCCCATCGAAGATTTTCACATCATAGTTCTCTACAACAATGGTCGTAGAAACTAGGGTTGAGACTACCCTCTTCCTCCCTAGTTTTATACCTATTGCAAGGACCCTTGAAATTAAGGCTTGGACTACCCTTGTGCATAGATGATGGGGATTGCAGTCACTTGATTGCAGGGGAGCCTATGAAGCTCATTCTTTCGCTTTGAGGACATGTTGTGTGTAAAAAGAGAAAGCAATGTCTATAAAGGATTTTGTGTGTTCAATATTGATTGGATCCCAGTCAGGGAATAACTTCTCGAAGAAAACCCCATGTTGATGGTTGGTGGAAAGCAATGGGTGCTCTAATTTTGAGAAACTTGAAGACAAAGCAACGAACGATTATATTACACCCACCTCCTATATATTCACACAATTGCAAAATACTATGATGCCATATAATGCCACAGTATGACGTCATATAAAGCCATCTATAGGAGGTTTATATTGAGGATCACTACATATTTCGCTACCCCATATACTATGAGATTAGGAGGATGTTCCATTGTCTATTCAGGGGGACTCAGACCCTCACTATCCTCTTCAAATATTCTGACTAGATTTTCTTGGCCTTATACATGCAAGATACCCTTCAGCCTCCTAATAGATCAGATTCTACCCAACAATAGATCATTTCCTTCTTCACGGTGCTACCTGCGGGAAGGGGTGCTGAGGGACAGACCAATATCGACACAAATTCGAACTCCAGATCAGTGCAGATGTGTGAGGCCTTCCCCTATCCCATGAGATTTCAGTGACATGACCAGATCATATCCCTCCCCAGGAGACGGGTGAGATCCCCCAGGCCTAAATGGTGAACCACCTCCTCCAAACAAAAACACAATGGACGATCCAGACACCCCACCAGTTCTCCCTTTGGACATCATACTATACAGAGCTTTCTTCATTCGACCTCAAATGTTAGGAGAGATGAATTTATTCCATGATAGACCTACTTCATTACATTTGGTTCTTCTTATTTTTGGACCCTCTCCTCCTATACATATCCACCCCAAAGGGATATTTTGGGCTTGGAGTTGAGGGTTTTTCAAGCCTTAGCTTGGCTCTCACTCTCTACTCTACCTTACTCTACTTTACTTTCTGCATCTTGCCTTTTATAGGAGACCTTTTGGTACTCCTCCTTTGTAATGACATCATTGTACTCAATAGTCCCTTTGACCTACTTTTGTGGTCATCAATTGGACATTAATAAAATTATCTTATTTTATCTTATCTAAGATTTAATTCAATAGTATTTCCAAAAATTCCTAATTAAAAAATCAAATAATTGTTAAAAAATCCCAATTAAAATATAAATTATTTTAAAAAATCATAAAAAAAAAGTCACATAACTTATTTAAAAACTTTGTGATATAAATTGACTTTGGGATTTTGTTTTGTAAGCTATCGAAGATTCATCGTATTACTATAAAAGAGAAAAATAACAAAATTGTGTTGTTGTTCTGCCACTGGGGAAACCAAACCAACAACACATGAGAGTCTTGTGTTGTCCTTTGCATCTTGAAAGTATAAAAAATAGTAGCTTCATAGGTCTAAAGAGATAGCTATTTTATAGAGGCCTATATGATATCTATGATTTCTTTGAAGTTTTCCCAGAGGTGTGTGGAGGGCCTGGCTACCTATGTTCATAAAACAAAAAAAACTATCAACACTAGTATGGAAAATTATAAGTGTGGGCCAAAAAACTCAACTGGTGATGGCTCTTGTTGTTGCATTGGTCATGTGCTTGATCCGACGATATCTTGGGTTTTCTCTGCCTTTCCATCCATCTTCTTGTCCAAGGCTCGCAAATGTTGTTGAATCTCATCCAAATACATAATAATTTCTTGATGGGATTCATTGTGTTCCACTAAGACCTTTCCCATTAGTGGTTTAAGCAACCAGTAAAGATCAACAATCTTGGAATACAGAGTGACTCGCGCTTGGTGTGAACCTGGGTCGAAAATCCATGAATTAATGTTTTCATCCACACATTCATCACTGATAAAATGTGAGGTCCAATTCAGCGTGGATCTTCAGGGGTGCATGAACCTCATACATTTATGTTGAGCAAGTTGTTGTCACTTGAGCGTGATGCGTCGAGGCGTCCCCACGATGACTCCTGGCATGTTGCCTTTGTGTGCCTCTAGCCATTGTAAGACCAAGAATGTGAGGAATGGAGGGTAGAAGGAGGAGAGCTACAGAGTTGGAGGGAAGGGCGATGAATGAGTGTAGGAAGGTGGGCAAGGGATGATAGGGGAGCTTGTCAAAGGAGGGGAGATAATGAAATAGGAGAAGGGACGACTGATAAAGATAACTAAGGACCAGGATGAGGCACCATGATTGTGCAATTAAATGAATTAATTGTCAGGAATTCTAGGGATTCAAAGGAAGGATGAAGTCGAACTGGTTCGGGCAGTCCGTGATCTTTCGCATGCAATCAACAAGGATGACAAATTAACCATTTCAATAGGCATTGATGAATGATGGGGGTTATTTCCATGGGGGGGTGGTGGGATTTCAAGTGTGGGTGGATCCCAATGACTTCACCTTGGTCATGTCATGCCTGCCTGCCACCCGATCTGAGTGATAAATTGTTTTTTGTATATATATTGTAATAACAAATATATTATTTACTTAACCTTAATTTTTATAAGGTGCTAATTGATTTGAGATAAAACTTTACTAAATAAAATGGAGGTTTTGTGTACGCAGTATTCTAGAAGATGACAAAGAGAGACGCTTAATGCACCACATAAAAATAATTATGACGTTAAAATTAAAACTAGAAGACCCCCAAACGAGGGGAAAGGAAACATCGAAGTAAATTGGGAGTGGTTACCTTGTTTAAAGATTATGAGATTTTTCTTTTGGATGGAAAATGAATACTTCAAAAGGTCCATCTTCATCCCATATATCGCAAAATATTTTAAACTATCTTGCAACTCCAATTCCAAATCACTCGGTTGCATGCCCATATGCAATAATCACAAATATGTGACTGCGAGTTTTCTATAGAGAAATGCAAGAGGAAGAAGAGGTTGTGACAAACAACCAAGGTGGGAGAAGAACTACTCCTTAAAAAGTCCATTGATGTAATTAAACATATGAGAGACAACAGAAGATCCCATAGAACCAACCTCTTAAGGAACACCTTAGAAATAATTATTATATCTAGATATAAAAATATTTTGAACCTTTAGAATTACTACACAAATCTTTAAAAAGTCTCCAGCACTAGTGATAAAGTTGCGGAATTGAGAATCTAAATTGTAATACCAATAGTAAGGCTATGGATAAAAAACAACTCATAATTGTATGTTGTTATTTACTCTATGGAAAGATTGGGTGGCATGGATATTCACATTGAACTAAATGACCAAACATGTTGTGATAGAAATGATCTAATGACAAAATATTTGTAAACAATCATCGATTAGAAAAAGTGATAACTTAATAATAAAAGTGGCATTTAAATATGTAAGAATAATTCAATATTGATGAATGACAACCATCATGCAAAATTAATATTAATATATAGTGTAGTGTTGAACTCAAACTATCAAGTGTAAACACATTGACATATAATATAAGCACAAAATATCATTCAACAACTACCAATTTACATGGTCACATAAAAGACATCTAATTCTAAAAAAAACGACATGAACCAATTAGAAGGAGAAATATTTGGACCATTTTTGAAGAGGGATTTTCTTTAGGAGGTGTAAAACTACTTTATCATACAACTTGCAACCTCAATGGGAAATGCACAGGTCCACAGTCCAAAAATATAAACCGACCTTAAGATAATATGAAAATTAACTAAATAAAAAATGGGACAAGTAAAAAGAAAATTCAAATTTAAAATTCTATAGTTGAACATTGTCCACATTCCAACATGTAAATCAAAGTTTGTTGAAAACAATGCCATAAAATGTTCGAATGGGTTTTGATACACTAAACATAATACTTCACGAGAAATGTCACTGGAACTATAAGTATACGATGTATGTGTACATGCCATAATTTTTAAACAATTTGTTAACCCAGAGAAAACATAAAACAGGGCGAGGCAAGCCACTTCAAACAATGATGTATTCAAATAATGATGTACACATCTTACAACACTAAAGCTTCAAATGTTTCATCTCCACCACAATGTAACACATTTAAACGTGGTTATGTAGTGTAAGTTCCTACAACTAAGCCATTGAAAATACTAAACACAATGTATGTAGATGAATATATTTCCAAACAGGTATATCCATCGACCAATTTGTTACCTTATAAAATCAGTGAAGCACATCCCCATAGACACATTTGTAGAGATGACATAGTGAAACCTAGTATCTCATTTAAAACCATAACTACTTCACACCCCTAAACTCAAGTTTTTTAGGGCCTTGCAGGAAGTGTGTTACGAGTTTGATTTATTGGATTTTGGACCACGATATCTCTGTATCTTCACTATTTTAATCAATAGAAGTCACTGATTCGATATAAAGTCAAATTATGAAAAGTTCTTGGATCGGGAGCTTCACGAATATAATAGGAATATTAGAAACTCATAGAGTGTCAAGGAAGGGAGTAGTGCAGAAAAATTCTCTAAGTCACGGGGTACTGGTGCTAGTGTTATTGCTATTACTTCTACTAATGTTGCTACTTTTGTTGTTGAGCATGTAGATAGGCCAAAGAGATCCTCGAGGTGGGATGTTCCAGTATACCTAGGGAGGTAATATGGGGTACCTAGGGATGTAACCAATGGGAATGTGGTTATGTATTATTAGTGGAGGTTATTCAATGTAAGGTGGACTAGGTGCACTATATTATTAAATAAGGCCCATTATGGTAGTTAGATATAATAAATAGGCTTTCTAGAAGATTCCTTCTCTAGAATGTTCCTAGAAGATAGAGAATGTTATATAAAGAAGTGTAAACAATGTATCGAAGGATAGTGAAGAATATTGGTATTGTACAAACAAGGATTGTTTGAGTAGTTTTATCCTTCCATAAGGATTAATATATGGTGTTACCCTACATCAAGGGTTTTGTCTACATTATTGTATTGAGTATTTTGATGAATGGTTTAGTTTGTTATTTTTGATATTAAGGGTTATTTTTGAAGTATATTTTCATATATATTAATGTACTTAACATATCACTTTCCTTGGCCAAAGAAGGGAATAAATTTTTGGGTCATTTTGCATATTTTTTCAAAAAAAAAAGGGGGCGACGCATTTTAGACTCATTTTTTAAACATTATACTTAGAATTTGTAGACAATAATAGGATATTTGAATTACTCTCGGAAAAATACCTAATTTCAATAAACAAATCAGCCAAAATGGAATCCGGGAAGTAAAGTTATGAGCATTTTAAATTCGGTCATTTTCAGGGTTTTCTGGAAAAAGTAGCTCGATTTGCACAGTAAGTTATTTTAATCTTTAATTTTTGTTGAATATTTGTTCCAAGCAAGATGTTTTTTACTAGAAGAGATGATGGCCCTAGTATTGAATAATTTATACAATATCAAAAGTCATTATGGAAAAATAAATGGAAATCTTTTGTGGACTGGGGTTTCAAAGATGATGCTATCATATGGTGGCAATCATTTGACTATTCTGAGATGATGTCATTTTCCGAGGAAGCACTTGAAAGATTACTTTTAGAAAAGTGGTATCATACGAAGTGTAAGGATAAAGACATCACCAAGGGTTTATTTTCATGTGGAAAATCTGTATTACAAGTTCAAGGTTGTATTCATAAAGAAAATGTAATTGTTTCTATTAACCCTAGTTGCCAACAAAATTTTATCAATGTTTAGTTGGTTAATAGATTGCGCGTTCCTATATAGAATATCCTAAGCACAAAAGTTGAGGGTAAAAATATTCAAATATTTACAGATTTGAAGCTCACTATGGATAAATATATGTTGCATTCTAATTTCCATGCTATAGATTTGGATGATGTGGATATTGTTTTGGGATATCCTTGGATGGAATCAGTGGTTGGTACAATTAACATTAATGTGAAAAACAAGTTTTTGAAGTCGTGGCAAAAGAAAAAGAAAATCACATTGCAGGATGTATCTCTTAGTAAGACAAATGGGCCCACGGAGGCTAGCAAATAAGTTATTGTTGAGTCCGAAGTTGAATCAAAGGCATAGTCTACATAAGGAGATGAAGGAAAACCATAGGAAGGACACAATCAGGAAGCTAAGGAGGTCCTTGACTCAAAGGCACAATGTGTGGAATATTTGAAGAAAAAAGAACATATTCCTACAATTTTTGTATATCACCATCCACGTCATATCAAGAAACAACAATCATCAAGGCAAAGGCATGAGCATCGACACATGTATGCACCAACAGGGAACCAAAAAGGAAACATCGTCAGGATGTAGATCCAAATCAGGGTGGCAAGGCAGTAGTTGGACATCATGTTCGTCTTCCATTAGGATGGATGGATGGTCGTACTTAGTACCAGTTAGCTTCACTGCTTAGCCAATCATATTGTGTGGTTTATTCCCGTGTTTCGAGGAAGAAACATGAGAAGGGGGATGGAATGTAGTATACCTAGGGAGGTAATATGGGGTACCTAGGGAGGTACCCAATGGGAATGTAGTTCTATATTATTAGTGGAAGCCATTCAATGTAAGGTGGACTAGGTCCACTATATTATTAAATAAGGCCCACTATGGTAGTTAGATATAATAAATAGTCTCTCTTGAAGATACCTTCTCTAGAATGTTCCTAGATGATAGAGAATGTTATATAAAGAAGTGTAATCAATGTGTTGAAGGAGAGTGAAGAATATTGTTATTGTACAAGCTAGGATTGCTTGAGGAGTTTTATCCTTCCATAAGGATTACTATATGGTGTTACCGTACCTCAAGGTTTTTGTATACATTATTGTGTTGAGTATTTTGGTGGATGATTTGGTTTGTTATTGTTGATATTGAAGGTTATTTCTTAAGTATATTTGCAGATCTATTGAGGTACTTAACAGATGTTGTTGAAGAGAATGATGGGAATTCTAGGATCATCGAAAATAAATTGGGAGTAGGACTATGATTGCATAAACATAATGGTGGAGATGAAGGGCATCCCAGTGGCAGTGTGCAAGAGGATGAATTGGGAATAACAGATAATGTTACAAAAGAATATATTGGGAATAATAGTGATAGGTTGGATGCATGAGGTGGGTCGAAGAGCAGGAGGATTTTGGATGAGGTGCATTCACGCTCTGGGCATTTCGAATCGACTTTGCAGAGAAATTTAATTGGGAGTTTGGATAGGGGTTACTCTGAAAGAAGTTCACATGACAAGATATGACAATATGAGAGGAATGGGTATAGGAAGAGTGGTGAAGAGAAATTTCAAAGAAGATACAACAACCAAACCCATGGAGATAGGAAATATCATAGGGATGTTGGATGGAGAGAGTATTGTTGGCATTCAAACTATAGACAATCATAGAGTGGTCGGAGTGATCACATTTATGATGATAGCAAGGGACATTTTACAAGTCACCCTTGTTGATGATTGTAGCTTCATGAGAAATTCTTTGGGTCATACTCCTCGATGGATTGAGTTGGGTTGACCTGTGATGATATTACTTGATGGACTGAGTTGAGTATGACACTTATCGATGGACTGATAAGTTGTATTAGGTTGGTGCCCAATGACCCGTGGGTTGTAGCCCATGTGGTTGGGATATTGTACTAGGTTGGTGCCCAATGACCCTTGGGTTGTAGCCCATGTGGTTGAGATATTGTATTGGGTTTGTGCCCAACAACCCTTGGGTTGCAACCCATGTGGTTGGGATATTGTACTAGGTTGGTGCCCAAGGACCCTTGGGTTGTAGCCCATGTGGTTGGGACATTATGGTTTGTAGCCCATCGTTCTCTAGTGGGTTGTAGCCCCTAGAAGAGATGAACATGTCCATATTGGTTGACGTGTGACGTGATGGAGGGGAACTTTCATTAAGACGTCAAGAGAAGGAAGAAGGCCCAAGCCTAGTGCAAAAGACAAAAGGTTCAAGTCATCCCTTGTTATAGACACCACTTGGAAGTGACATTTCCCACCTTGGACATGTATATATAAGATATTTAACTCTCATTTGTAAAGCATCACTTAGACACCTTTCGCTCTTGTGTATTTATCTATATTGGACTAGTGTGCCATCTTTGGAGTTGTAGCACTACTCTTCTTCAGCTCTTGTATCTTCTCTTGGAAAAATATTCTAGTGAAAGGTTTTTGGGTTTTCTTTCCTTGTGAATAAGGGTTTCCTAGGATAAAATCTTGTGTATCTTGTGGGATTCAAGCCCCATGGAAGCCCAAGATAGGCGTGTTCTTCCAAAATTTTCCACCGATTAGGTCCTGCAAAGACAAATGGATACACCCTCCAAGGATATCAAGTCAAATGCATTATGATGAGTAAATAAAATCAATAAAAGAGACATATAAGCATGTACATCCAAACCACCTCATCAAAATAAACCAATTCTCAAAGATCCTATACAATTTTCCAAGTTTAGGTATGGGGGGGTTGACAAAACGACCTATTGGGTGAGTCGTACCTCAAGTTTAGGGGTGTTTCTCGAGGGGCCTTCTTTCTAAATCATGTGTATGAGGTGTCATGAAAGGGGGGGGAATTTGTAGGCATGTGGTTCATGACATACAAGGGGTTGTAGTGTCTCATTTATGGGTGCCTTTATATAGGGTGTGATGCACCTTCATTTTCAATGCAACCTTTTTCCAAGCCCATTTATTTCCTTTTATTTTTTTTAGGATGTCTCTAGGTTGAATCCAAGGTGGGGCTTCTACCTAAGCATGAAAAATTGTTCCCACCTTGACTCTACCCTAGTCACATCATGCTTCCCCAAGTTGAAAACATGTGTGGTGCTTCTACCTAAGAAATAAAAACAATGCCCACACATGCTCCACCTTGGTTGGCATTTTGTTATTAGTTATTTTTCACGGGTCCCACTAGTTTCTTATGAGAGACATTATGTTGTCCTAGGGATCCATGAGAGAGCATATATAAGTTTCATGATTGGATTTTATCTTTTTCCAGCTACAAGCCTATGGGCCTTTAGCCCCTTCTTCCCATGAAATGAAGGACAAACCACTTCTTGGGTCAGTATACCCGAAAATCCCAAAAGGTAAGGAGATGAGAGGATGAAGTGTGGAAAGTGACAAGTATGGTCAGGAATGGCATGATGACTCGTCAAGAGGACCTCCCAATAGAAAACCTATCCCTAAGGGTGACCCACTTACTAGGGCGCAATGTCAACCACCAAAGTGAAACAGGGAAAAGAGTATAATGTCCAAGCAAATGTTACATAATCAAAAGCAGTAATAGATGCAAAAAACTAAAATGCCTCGAATATTGAAATGGCACTCACAATAATACATGGCTTGTACCTAATGGAGAAAGAACCAGTGTCTTATGAAGGCCAGTTGATGTGGTGGATATAGTTGTGATGAACCTAGAGCTATGGTGTTGAGGTGGGTTTATGTCTGTGCAAGTGGACATTGTTGTTCAAGATGTCTCTTGGTACTCCATGTATGAAACATGAGGGCCTCGATACATAATCTCCTTAGTTTTCCCTAGGATTTGGGGATAAGACTCGGTACACCTCCATTCGGATGATCATTTCCCTTGCTTCAGCCATGGGTTGGACACTACATCAGATGGATATGAAAACAACCTTCCTCAATGTCGATATTGAGGAAGAGGTGTACATCATGCAGCTAAATGGTTTTGTGGTTCATGGGAAGGAGTCCCATGTGTGCAGGTTGAAGAAGGCATTGTATGGACTCAAGAAGGCACCTTGATCTTGGTATGCGAGGATTGATGGATACCTGATGAGTTCGGGTTTCAACAAGAGTGTTTTCGATGCCAACCTGTACTATAGGGTTGTTAATGATAAGTCCTTGATTTTGATATTCTATGATTATTTATTTTTCACTGGAGTAGAGAGCCTCATTGCTTGGTGCAAATATGAGTTGACCTCTGAGTTTGAAATGAAGAATATTGGCACGATTCACTATTTCTTGGCACTAGAGGTGTGGCAGAGAATTGATGAGATCTTCATGAGTCAGAGGAAGTATACAATTGGTATTTTGAGGAGATTTGGGATGTTGGACTATAATTCCATGGCTACATTGATCGTGTCGAATCTGAAGAAGTTGAGTGAGTCTTCTTCCAATTCATACCTGATTGATCCAACTATGTACAAGAATCTGATTGGATCATTGATGTATATATTTAAAACCAGACCGAATATTTTCTATGCAGTGAGTGCACTTAGTCAGTTCATGATTCAGCTGAAACATATGCAGTGGGTAGTTGCGAAGCATGTGTTGATATATTAGCGAGGCACAGTTGGATATGGCCTGCGATATGCTTCCAGTGTTGACATGAGATTGTGGGGATAGTCTGATTCTGATTAGGCGGCGAGCACTATGGACAGGAAGAGCACCTCTGGGTGTTGCTTAAGTTTGGGTTTTTTCATAGTTTCCTAGTGTAGTAGGAAGTAGACTTATGTGGCCTTGAATACCATAGAGGTCGAGTATATTGTAGTATCTATGGAAACTCACGAAGCAGTGTGGCTTCAAAAGCTCCTTACATGCTTGTTTGGGAAAATGTTGGATCCCATTGTGATTCATTACAATAACCAGAGTTGTACAAAGCTCACAAAGAATCCAATATCTTATGACAAATCAAAACATGTTGATATCAAGCATCATTACATTCGAGACATGGTGTTGAGGAAAGAAGTGTTGGTGCAATACCTTGCTACAGATGAGTAGATTGCTTATGTGCTCACCAATCCCCTTTCCAAGTCGAAGTTCGAGTACTTCCATGATAAAATTGGAGTGGTAGAGAATGCCCCTCTTGCTGAGAGGGAGCATTGATGGTTGTCTCTTCATGAGACATTCTCCAGGTCGTGCTCCTCGATGGACTGAGTAGGGTTGACCTGTGATGATACTCTTGAATGGACTGAGTTGAGTATGACACTTATCGATGGGCTGATAAGTTGTACTGGATTGGTGCCCATCAACCCTTGGGTTGTAGCCTATGTGGTTGGGATATTGTATTGGGTTGGTGTCGAGCGACCCTTGGGTTGTAGCCCATGTGGTTGGGATATTGTACTAGGTTGGTGCCCAACAACCCTTGGGTCGTGTTAGCACTCTGTAAATCTGTTCGGCAAATAAACAGACGACGAAGGTAACTTTTTCAACCAACTTTGAGACCCGAAACTAGTCTTTTGGATCTAGAGAGGGCTCTCTCAAAAATGGTTCGGTCTCCGCGCAGAATATGGATTTGCAAACAATGGCTAGATTTAACACCGATGATAAAATGTTTCTGGTTATACTAGCACAGAAAAGTAAAACTCGGGCTATGGAGTCGGTCTAAGGAAGAGACGGAACAAATGACTCAGTGACTAGATTCGAGAGGGATAGGCTAGGCGAGCAACAACCTTCATTGTAAATCGTAAAGTGTGGCGGGAGAAAAAACACAGGAAGCAACTCAAGAGCGTCATTGTGGATGAATTCGGAGTTAGATTGAGAGTAAAATGTTTTGTCTAAGTGGCGCGAACAAGGGGCGTAGTACAGTGAATCCGCAGGTTCGAAAATTCATTCTGAAATAGACTATATGAGATATGAAATAAGAGATAATAGGAAACACATACGTAGATAAAGAAACACAATACATCCAACTATCACAACTAGAATCTTTACATCAAAACATGGGACCTTTGCATTTAGTTTCAGTCAAAAAACACTCAGACTTCTTACAGTAGCATTTGTTTCTTAAAATTTCCAACCAACCCTGTTTACATAAAAATGATCCCCTTATATAGAAATCTAATGTCACCCTTGGATTTTAGGGTCGAGCTACTCTCTCCTGGAATCATGGATCCATTTTCTTTGAAAGAGAACCATAACTTCAACGGATTCACTAAAAATAGAAAACCCAACTTAGCCAAATCATAATCGTAACTGCAATATTCCTTACAGTCATTGATCATGATCCAAATTAGACCATATGGTTTTTATGAGCCATCATTTTCACTGCTGGACACTTTTTCATCTCTGCACAGCATGTCTGCTACGCAACAGTAACCTACAGCAAAAATGCAATAGAATGCGCAACAAACTGGTAAAATAGGCGTTAAATATGACATCGTATCTCACTGATAAAAAACTATTTTCAGAAATTGAGAGAGTTTTTTTTAGTTAATCTCATTATAAAGAAAAACCTCTCTTAGTTTCTTTAAATTCATATCCAACTGGAAGAAATACGTGTCACAAAAACATGTCTCAAACAAGAAATCATGAAAGCTAAAAAATATGGCTCAAAGATTCATTCAAATCTCTCAATCCGTGATACATTTTGTAAATCAGAGAGAGGTTTTTATTATTTGTTTTGTCCACGACAAAAACCTCTCGGAGATTTTCAAAATTTCTCTCCAGTTGGTAATAAAATGATTTTTAAGTTAACCACTAAACCAGTAATTTGCGCAGCGCAACCTGTAGCATGTGCACAGGAAAATCCTCTACACAAAAGCATCCTATGCGCGACAACATCCCACTGCGTGACTAAATCCACTGCACGAAATCATCCTATGTGTGACAGCATCCCACTGCGCGACGAAAACCACTACGCAAAATCATCCTATGCGCGACAGCATCCCACTGTGCGACGAAATCCACTACGCGGTAGCATCCTATGCGTGATGAAATCGAGTGCGCGACAGAATCCTTTGCGCGGTAAAGCGCTCTGCACAGCGTGTAGAAAATTTTTCATTGCACAGTTGCAAATGGAAATGGAAATAATAAATAAAAACCTTCCTTTTGAAACTGACCCTTGGAGATGTTAGATGATTCCAAGCATAAAAACAATATGGGTGCTAACATGCATGACTTTGAAAATTGTTGACAAACCTATAACCTTAGCTATCAAATTCATGGTGCTAACAGCTGGCTCCAACAGGGATTCTATCTTCCCTATTGTTATCGGATTAATCAGTAGGTGCGGACACTAACAGATCTCCCTAGATCCACCTGGATCTAGAACAAAACAGGACAGGATGTGACTCTTTCCCTAAGTTTTGACCATTGAATTAACTAGGAGGCAAGAACAAATAACATACCTTATTATCGTTTCCTAGGGTCTTTGTTTCTCCCGCTTCGCTCCAGTTCTCTCGTGAAGTCAAGACCAAGACAACACAAACCAACCAAAGTGAAGATAGCACAATCTATTCAACAGTTAACCTATGTGTATGATCAAGGAATTACACAATAAAGTGGAAATAGCTTTATGGGAAAGGGACATGCCACTGTATCATATTAATG
>SNQJ01S0080706.1:16727-35710 GCA_010110895.2 Picea sitchensis | reverse complement strand
TTCCAGAAGAAACCCCATAGAAGGAAAACATGCAGAATTTGAGCTTTGTTGGGATAGAAAAACAACGACATATGTCACTTCGCCATGTCGAAGTAATATAGTTGTTAGAAGACGATATACCCATTTTGTTGATGGCCCGAACGACTCGAAAGAAATTTATGACCTATTACTTGACTGTTAGACTACACCATAACGAACAAATCAAGAGTTAATGGACCCTCTTATTCATTGCAAGCAGTCTATTACAGCTTTACTTACTTATTCCATCGTGCCATGCCCAGAAGACACTTTTGCCAATTGAGAACTTGAGCTCATAGAATAGCTGCATTGTGAAATAGTGACTACCCCACCTTGCTCTCTACTCGATTACGGTACCTTCATCCCATTGACAACCTGAGAAAGTGATCTTGAGCTTACATGTCCGACAAGCTTAGCGCAGCAGAAGAATCAGTGAGAGAAGTACTCGCTATCTTAATAACCGAAATAGTTATGTTGGAAAGAAGAATTTCCACCGGAGTCTAAGCCTCGTCGTCAAGAGGATTAGTATCTTCTCCATCCACTGCTCGAGCTGGACCATCCCGACAGATCGCCGAGAAACGTACTAAACATAGAGATGACATCGCGAACGCCAAACTGATCCTGAACATATTTCCCTCTTACATACCTCCTCTGAAAGGTGAAATCAACCATGACAGTGTGCCCCGATATTACGACTATCCTATGATCACTACGTACCTACCAAAGGGAGTGCACGCAGTTCGCACTGAGAAGACCAAGCTCACAGCATTGAAGTTTTGTGAATTCAACCTTGGTGACAGGAAAGCCTACAGTATTTTTTCCCCGCACAAGTATCTGACAATGACAAAGGGGAAGAATTCTAAGATCGTCCCTTAGCAATGGATGATGAACCTCGCACAGTCCACCTTACTTAATGTAATGACGATTTCACACTTTGGCAGGAACCAGGGGGTGAACGCTTGCGTAAAATTGCTACTGGCAAGCTACAATGGAGGATATCTCTGGTTGAACCGGCATATAATGATTGATCCGACATTGATCAATTAGATCACTGGGTTGAGCATGCAGGGCCCTGACCCGCACCCACAAGACCATTACCCTGGAAAGACCATGGATCGTGCTCTTTCACAAAATATTAAAGAGGCCTATGGAAATGTTGAAAAAGGTGCATGAGGTTACAAGGTAACCTCTATTGACAGTGGCGCAGTGTGCCTCACCTGTCATATGATCACAGGAAAGTTATTCTGCAAGAACAGACTGACGCAAGTATCTGGGTTTGTAGTTGATCTCGTACGAAAATGCGTAGAAGGAGTCCAAATGAACTGCTCGAAGTACTTAGAGGATCAACTCGAATTGGATTGTAGAGAAGCGCAAGACCAAGGATATGAGTTCCACTTCAGCTGTCTCCTCATCCTGATCGCCTTCATAGCATGGGAGATGTCGGAGGATGTCGTTTTTCATGAAACCCTACCATTTGAACCATTGGCTGCGAAGTTCAGTACATTATGGTACACGACAGATATGAACAGGTAATGGTAGTCGAATACCCTCGTTCACAGATACTACATCCAATTGAAAACTGTGTTACAAGCCACATCTCGCATTACTCCGAACACACTTCATAGATTCAGACCCTTAATGAAGTTCAGTGCGGACCGCCACTTCATATACCTAACTCCATGCGCTGATGAGCACCAGGAACAGCTGCAATCCTATTATAAACTAATAGAATAAGACCTTGAAGATATCACCAAGGAATGGTCGATGGACCTCCTCCTTGCAGCAGATCCAGTGGATATTTCAAATATCAGCAGCCCATAAGTTGCGTAGGACACACCTGGGCCCAGTAAGACAAAGAAGACAAAGAAGACAAAGGAGATGAAGAAAACTGAAAAGGTTCAAGATGTGGATAGCCACTCTGTAAGGATAGATTTCGTCACACCAGATGAAGAAGGTAACGATGAAGACCTAGAAGAAGTTGAACAGTAACTAGAAGATGAAGTCAAAGTTCTAAAGAAAAGAAAAGGGTCACCTTCGAAGTCTTCCGTTAAGAAGAAAGACAAAGCGACCATGACCAAGATGAAGACCATTCTCAATCCAGATGACTTCAGCTTTCTCCTCGTGACTTTGAATGAATCTATAGAAGAGATCATAGAAAAGTAGGAGGCCAAGCAAGAAACGATGTACAACAGAATTGAAACTGAGCTCTGAGGAGTGCAGCGATCACTTCAGTCTAGCCACGCAGCACCTACGATGCCTCTGCTAGAAGGAACAATAGAAGAGGGAGATGAATTAGTTCAACTCCATAAGATCACCGACATAGTTGAAGTTCATCTTTGGAATGAAGAAGAAGAAACAACACAGGTTACACAGGCCCTACAAAAAGCACAAGAGGAAATCATAGAGCAGCGCCGAGCTGTGCAGCAAGAGAAGGATGCCATCCTAGCAAAATTTGAAGAAGACAAAGAGAAAATCCAGAAAGAAAAGGAGCAACTTCTCAAGAAGCAAATCGGGATCAAAGAAGCAGTCAACAGAGCATTTCTCTCTGTGACTGGCTTAGAACAGAAGGTAGAAGAAGCCATAGAATTCCAAGTAATGAATCTTGTTGAAGTCATTCAGCAACTGCAACAAAGAGTAGTAGAACTAGAGATCCAAGCTATACTGAGTACTCCAAAAGAAGAAAGTGACCAATGAGAAGTGAATGTCCGAACTACAGTAGAAAGGATTAAGGCACTCACTGAAGAATGTAAGAAATTAAGTAGTAGAAGTGCGTATATACATGAGAACCTATCCGAGAACCCTGAATTGCATAAATTGGAGTCACAGCTCCAGGAGGCGAAGTACCAAGCCAAGAAGTTACAGGTACAACTGAAGGCCCTATCAACCCTAGAGAAAATGAAGAGGTCCCACGAACAGCGTGTCGTGCAGCAGTAGATTCATATGATCCAGAGAAAGATCCAGAGCAAGGTCATGGAAGTGACGTAGCAACTTCAACCTTTGCAAGATAGGGCATATCAACTATTCTTAGAGATTGAGAGCCAAGGGACATGCCTGGAATAGGTCGTGAACACAACAGAGCAGTGCATAGAAGGACCAGTTAGTAACGCACTCATTCAAAAGTTTGTCAAGCAAGAATCAGTAACAAAGCAACAGGTCGAAGCCGCTCGAGCAAAGCTCAAGGCCTTCGAGGAAGAGCTACCCAGAGAAGAGTGACTCGGGACGAGTCACAGGTGAGTATTGGGGGCCTATTGGCCCTTGACCAAGTTTTGAGGAATACTTGGTCATAGTTGACCGTTTGGTACTTCGACTGCCTATCGAAGACGGGGTGCATAGCGAAGCGGAGATCACGGGATCTAGCCACCTTTTGTGAAACCTTTTTGGGTTTTTTGGGAATATTATAACGGGAAAGGGATGTCGGCCCTTATTTAGTCCTTTTTCTATGTATAAATAGAGGTCTAGGCCATGTAAGAAAAGAGGCCCTATCTAGTTGATGGCTTAGTGCATAAGTTGGATCTATGTGATCAGAAGTCTGTGTGACTATAAGAGCTTTGTGCATGTTGTAATAAGTGTTGAGTGCACAGAGTGTGAGAAGGATTAGTGCTTGGATATACCCGGGGAAAGAGGATCTAGTGAGCTGCGTAGATCTCTTGTCCTATGTGGGGTAGGATATTGAATGCTTAGTGCTAGTAGCGGGATCTGTGTGAACAAGTATCATAAGGCTCTGTGCATTTTTTGTAAGACTTGCGAAGCTGAGTGCAAGTCTCTGCGAGACACTGTAGAAGGCTTTGTGTTGAGTGCAAGCAAGAGGGATCTAACGAGTTGCACAGATCCTCTGTCCTGTGCGAATTAAGGTTCATTGAAGCTCCATTTTGTAACTTCTTGGCTAAGATAATATAAATAAGACTTTGTGGACGTATCCCTGGGGTGGGGGTGAACCACGGTAACTCTATGTATTGTGCTGATGTGTTTGTCTCTCTCTTGTTAAATGCCCTGCTATGTTTAGATAGATATATTGATGCTTTGTGCTTATGAGATAAGAATGCATGCTAGATATGATACATAAGATGCTAAGTTCTTAATCTATTGAGTATAACCTGTTTATCATTGCTAAGTGTTAGATCTGAGAAATTATTGTGGTGTTCTGTGCTTTCTGCGAAGTGTATTAATGAATGCATGTTAGGAAATAAAGTGCGATGTAAGAAAGATAATCACAGATCTGTGTCCTAGCTAAGGTTGCAGACACTTGAGTCCTGCAACCACCCTTGCCTCTACCTCAGGTGAGACTTCATCTGCTTTGCAGGTGTTGTCAAAAGGGTTGGTAGTTAGGGCTTTGTTGGTGCGCTCTTCAGCGTTGAACCCTGGGTCTGCCGCTGTGCCAATAGATACCCTCCCATAGAGGTTTTGGGATGTAGGACCATAAACTCGGCAGGATATTCCCATGAATCTACGGATATCACTACATCTTCTAAGATTCCCTTTGGCTTGATGGTTGATCTGTTAGCGAGTTAGAGTACAGTTGGGGTTTCCCTAAGGCCTGTGAGTCGTAAGGCTTGCATAGTCTCATGTGTCATAACATTTATGGAAGCCCCAAGGTCGAATAATGTGTTACTAATGAGTGTATCGTTGATCTGCACATTAAATACCATACTACCAGGGTCAGAGTATTTAGATGCGACAACTCCCCCCATCATTAAGTCTGACAGTTTTCCCATGACATGGATGGTTTGAGGGTTTTTCCTCTTTCTACCGGGTTTCATTAAACAAAGTTTCCTTATCTCTTTTGAATAAATAGGAACATCCTTGATGGCTTGAAACAATGGTATTCTAATGCACACATGCTTGAGTTCCCCCAAGAATTCAAAATCATGATGAGTAAAAGGTTTCTCTAGGTTCAGTCTTTTGGGATAGGGAGGGTTTTGAATTTCAGGATGGGCTTTTTCATCTTTCGAGGGTTCCTGGCATTTTTTATGTTTTGATTCTTCATTTCAAACATCCTCATTCAAATATTCTATACGAATATGAGGCTAGTCATTAGTTAATGTCTTCCCAGATCGAAGGTGAATATCATTGCATTCCAGGGAAGATATGGAATAGGTAAGATAGGTAGCAAGTTCAACAACTTACGCCGGTTGACTTGGCCTTCCGTTATTAGTGTTAGGGATGGGATGTGAAAGTAGTTTTGGTTGAGGAGGGGCTAATGTGGATGCCTGCATATGGGGAGGGGGAAGATGTTGCATAGGTGGTTGTGTCATGAGATATTGTCCACCCTATTTAGCTATCCCAATTTTCTCTAAATCTATGAACTTATTCTTCCGTCGATGGGCCAAAGATTCACGTAAACGCCTGTTCTGTTATGGGTGGGTTTCGATCTCAATCTGGGTCTTTTCCCCAATATCGATCTATAACGGAGTAAAAGTAATTAACTGTAACTGGGTCTGTCTTCTCCACTGCCGAATAAGCCCCTGACTCTGCCTATGCCCATGGTGTTTCACCTGGGTGGAAAACAGGCTTTGTTGCTTTCCCCGCTAATGGGGTTCAATCTCCATCTAGATCAGCCATAGCTGGTTTGGAGGAGGAGGAGCCACCCATTGTTGTGCTAGCATACCCCATGGTTGAGAAGCATATCGCATGGAAGGGTTAGTCCAACATGAATTGAAATATTGAGATTGGTCTGGAATCATACCTTGTGGTTTGGGTTTCCAAGGTTTTCTTTGAGACACAACCCATAATTTCTCTAGTTCCTTATATTTCTGATAGATATCCTTTGGTCCTGGTAAGGGATGGATAGTTGCAAGTAGTATGGTTCTCATTGCATATTCCTCTCGATTTGATCCAACATACATTCTTTCCATGGATGCCTCATTCTACACTTGGTGTAAAATATGGCCAAATCTCATTCTATCTCTTCTTTCATCTTCTTCATTTGCATTATATCCAATCGGGATCTCATAGAACTAAGTATATCAGTTTTGAATGTTTCTATCATGTTCCTAGTTTCTTCTCTTGTAACTTTAGCTATAGAATTCTTGCGAGTTATTGTTAGTATATCTCTTGGTCCTCTAATTTTTTTTGAAGTGCCTCTGGAATATTTGAGACAAAGTTACAAGATATTATCATATTCTAACTAAGAGACCTCTCCTCCACCCATCAGCTTGAGAAGTTATACACAATCATTTCAAACTCCTCTTAGAAATAAGACACATTGTGTTTCAGAAGTTAAATATCTTTTCCTTTCCCTATGCAAATTGTAATTGTACCTTTCGACATAATCCTCAAGGATATCGTCTTCATGGTTCATCATCCTGAAGACTTCCTCCCCCCTTTCCTTATATTTACAATAATCTTGGTATTTTTCTATAAATTTCTTCGTCATTTGGTCCCATGTGCAGATGTTGTCCCTACTAAGGCCCATGAACCAACGTAGTGCAATATCCTTGAGTGTAGTAGGGAAAATATTTAATTTTTGGGCATTCAACACATAATCATAGCTTTTGGAAAGTACGTCAAACTCAAAGAGGAAGGTGTCGCGGTCTTCTTTAGATAAACCATGGGAATTCAACAAGGCTAATTGAGGGATGTTCTTCATTTTAGTTTCTTCATTTGATCCTCTAATCAAGAATCTGAAAGTAGAGGTTTCTTCCTTGAAAATTTTGTGTCCCATTTCTCTCCTTGAGTTGTCTTTTGTCTCTAAGAGTACCTCGGGAAAGATGAATTCCTCAAAGTGGTATTGTTCATCGACCAATACTTATGAAAGTGGAACCTTTGTGTGCATCAATCCTTTACAGTATCATATTATTGAGCGGAGGTCTTAGGTCTCCTCTTGGAAATGGAACTTGTTGTAGGTGATAGATAATTTGGTTGATTGTGCTCCTTTCCCTCTTATGATTGACCTGCACTGTTACGTTTTCAGGGGTTCTTGGATGAACTAATAAATCTACCTTATTGATCTCTAACTCTGTGCATAGAAAAGATCAAAAAAACATTCTATGAATTGCTGGAAGGAAATCATGTCACTAAATCTACTGAAAAATATTCACACAAAGAAAACAACTACTATTTTTTATAGTTCCCTAGTAGCGACGCCAAAAATGACGGTCTTTCCAATTACTTCCTAATTAATTTAGTCAACAACTAAAGAATTGTAGATTTAATTATCAATCTGAGGTTGTATCCCACTTACGAATTGTCATGTACTGTATATGCAAGTGTAGTGTTGTAATTGTTATTAAGTTGTAGTACTTCTATGTAACAAATCGATATTTTTAGATGCTCAATTAAGTCACCAATATATGCCAATTATTGAATTACAGGAAAATAAATTTCACACTTGCGGAAAGTAAATCACACTTGCAGGAAAAAGAAAATCACACTTGCGGAAAGTAAATCACACTTGCAAGAAGTAAATCACACTTGCAGGAAGTAAATCACACTTGCGGAAAACAAATCACTCTTTCATAAAGTAAATCACACTTGCGGAAAATAAATCACTCTTGCAGAAAATAAATCACTCTTGCAAAAAATAAATCACACTTGTGGAAAATAAATCATTCTTCCATAAATTAAATCACACTTGTGGAAAAGGACACTATGCTAATGTCTAATGGCGACTTGCTCAGGTATAATGGTAATCTTGACTTTATATATCAATTATGTGTTCATACATTCAATGACGACCTATAACATTAACAGACTATCAATCAAAAAAAGTTGAAGAACAATGTTGTCACAAATATGAAAGAAAAAAAAATAAAGTAAAGCTACAAGCGGAGTTGCAAGAACGTGAGTTGCAGCATGAAAGTTACAATGGCATGAATTGCAACAATTAGAGTTGTTGCAATGTATGTGATTACAAACTTACATGAATTGAACCAATACCGAATTGTAGCTTATGATTGCATAATCCACAACACAAAGAATCCAAATATTAATGGCACATGAATTGCAATTAACTAACAATGAGATCTGGAACTGCAACAATGTGAAAAGATAAAATGACTATAGAATTAAATGGACAACAAAGAAATACAAATCCTACTTTTAATGTACATGAAGTACCTGACTAAGGAGGGGGGCCTACCCCCTTACACAAGGCATTGAGCAATGAAATTAGAATCACATGAATGCTCAGCACATCATCATATGAATGGGAGGAGAAAAGGAAATTATATTGTTGAATTCTTAATTCTTACAATAGAACAATATGTTGTCGTCATAATCATTCCCCAAGCTCAAGGAAAGCTGTGGTTTTTATACAATACATTCAAATTATAAAATAAACAAGGGGATTTATGGATAGCTATGAGAATCAGGTTGGTCATCCGTTTACATTGATATTGCCAATTTTTGGAAAAGATCAGGAATATGTTGACTTGGACCAGTTGGGAAACGGTTGTTGGGTGAACTAATCTCTCTTTTGGTTGTCCACTTTCCTTATGTAACCTTTCTATTATGAGGAGCGATCTTCACCAATGGTTTTAATGTTGACTAATGTGTTGGTGAAATCTCTCTTGGAGTTGTAGCAACAATATTGTATTCGAAATTGCAATAGTTGTATCGTGCTCAGAGTTGTATAAGTTGTGTCATGCTTCGTAGTTGCAACAGTTGTGTCATGCTTCGGAGTTGCAACACTTTCATAGGAGTTGTAACCATTATAATTCCTCTTGCATAACAATGTAAGTGGAAGAAGGTAGTGTTTTTCTTTAAGATGTAAGAATAGCATAAAAATGGCATATGGGAGAAGATTCATACATATGTGGAAAAATGAGACAAACTGGATAAGGAAGATATCAAAAAGAGTATTAACAATATAAAATGGTAAGGAAAAAGGTATTGAACGGGTGCTGAAAGTATGCCAATTTAGGCACCCATCAGAGACCTTCATCTGTTCTAGAATCAAACTTGCCTAAATTATCTTCATTCTCTTTATATAGCACTTTCTCCCAAATTCTTTGATCTAATTGACAGTAGTTGTTCTACCTTTCCATAATTCATAAGGTGTCTTGCTATTGTTCACTCTAATTTGTGCTCTATTCGAAATGTAAACTGTTGTGTTGATTGCTTCTCTCCAAAAGATGTCTGGTAGTTTTGATTGAGTCGACATTGTACTAGCCATTTATTGTATAGTTTTGTTCTTCCTTTCTACAACTCCATTTTACCGTGGAGTGCTTATGCTAAAAAATGTCTCTTGATTCCATGATTCTCAAAAAATTTATCAAATTCAGAAGAGGTAAACTCACATCCTCTATCTAATCTTAAGCACTTGACTTTTAGATCAGTCTCACTTTCAACTAGGGCTTTGAAAGATTTAAACTTCTCAAATGCTTCATATTTTTCTTTAGGAAATGTAACCCATGTCATTATTGTGTAATTATCAATAAGAAACATAAAATAACTCTCACCTTTTAAAGTTTGTGTTATTGTTGACCCACATAGGTGTGTTTGTACAAGTTCCAATGGCTTTGATGTTAAGTAATCCTTTGTTTTGAAATTAACTCTCATATGCTTCCCATGTTGACATGTCTTGCAAATAGTGTCAAAAGGTTTTGAGATCCTTGACATATCTCTTATCTATTTGTCTCATTGAGTTCTACTATATTGACAAAGTTTATGTAACCCATCCTTCTATGCCATAACCAAATTTCGTTTACTTGTCCCATATAACATTTTTCTCCTTTGACTTCGTCGAGAACGTATACATTTCTCAGGGTTTTGTTTGCATTTGTCACTAATGTTCCTAAACATTCTTTCCTTATCTCACATCATTTAGAATGAAATGTGAGGTTGTAACCTTAATCACACATTTGACTGACACTTAGAATATTGTGTTTTAACCCTTCAACATACAAGACATTCTTTGTTTTAGTCTTTCCATTATCAAGACTAATGGTACCTTTTCCAACTATCCTTGCAGAACCATTATCCACAAAGGTAAATTTTCCTCCTTTTTCTTCCTTTAGGGTGAGAAATTTTTCTGGATTCCATGTCATGTGTTTTGAACATCCAATATCAATGTACCATTGGCTTCCTTTGTCTTGAGCATATATTGAAAGTCCAGATTATTCCTTCTTTGGTTCTTCTTGCTTCCTATTCCACACCTTTGTGTATTCTTCTCTATTCTTGGTAAGGGCATATTCTTCCCTTTTTTGTTTAGGAGACTTTGTTATACTTCTTCTACAGTCACGAGATATGTGCCCATAGTTATTGCACTTATAACATTCAATATTGTAATCAAGTACATGAAAAAATGAATTGTAGTTTCTATCAACAAACCCATGAGAACTTCTAGTTTTGTTTCTCACATAATCATTCTTTGAGGTATTATAAGAACATTTATTTCTATCTCTCACATTATCACTTCTTTCATAAGCTCTACAATTTCTTTATGACCAAAATTATTGCAAGAAAAAAAATAGTGAAGAAAGAGATTTTGGTATCGGTTTGTGAAAGGCCTTCTTGGTGGAATAGCTCTTCTGAACTCATTCTTGTTGTTATTGAGAGAAGAACCACGTTTTTGTTGGTCATCATTTCCTTTCCTGCTACCAATTTCATTGTTAATAGAGACTTTGAGAATATTAGCATAGCTTTTAGGCTTTTCTTCATTTTATTTTTATGATGGCTTTGTGACCTTAGTGTTTTCATCTCTCTCGAGGGTCTGTTGTTTTTTTTCATAGCCAAGACTTGTCTTGATGAATGGTGAACTTTGGTAACTGATAATATTATCTAATATTTCAATACACTTTCCAAACTTCAAGCTTCTACTCAATGGATTAGTTGTTTTCTCTAGTTCCTTTCTTAAGGTAACAATTTTAGCATCTAGCTTCTCACAATTTTCTTTATTTTATTTCATTTGCCTTCTCACCACTTCTTCTATCCTTTTTTCCTCTTATACTTGAGTCTTCAAGATGATAATTAATTTTCATGTTTCATCAAGATCATGATCCTTTTTTTCATATTTCCACAATTTCTCTTTCTGTTTTTTATTCTTTCCCCTGAGTCTATATATTTCTTCTAAGGAACTAACGAGTTATGCTTCAAGATTATCTTCCCCATCAATGTCTTCTTCTTCTTCTTCTGAATTTTATTTATGATTATCTTCATTTTTTTGTCAGAAGACTTTGTATCCATGGCCATGAAGAAGAATTCTTCTTGACTAGCCATGTGTTCTTCTGAGATTTTCATTCTAGAAGTTAGACTGTTTCCAAAGGAACCTACTCTGGTACCAATTGTTGAACTTATGCTTATACTAAGAGAGGGGGTGAATCAATATAATATACTTGTTACTTTAAATGATAATTCATCAATCATTCATTAACTTTAAAATAGTAAATGCATGTAAACTCAAATCACAATACACAGATTTTATTTTGGAAACCCTTGTGGGAGAAAACCAAAAACCTTATCTTTATAAATGTTTGTAGGAACAAACCTACTGTTACAAATCTTGTAGGTACCAACCTACCATAGACACTAATTTATTCATTTGAACATCAACTCAACAAGACATTGTGTAGGCATCGACCTACTAGAGACATCAATCTCTTCAACTGAGCACCAACTCAACAAGATATTGTGTAGGCACTAACTTACTAGAGACACCAATATCCTCACCTAAGCACCAAATCAATAAGTCTTGTGCAGGGACAAATCTAATATCTTCATACACAGATTAATTCTTACTTCACCTGCATGCTTCATACTTCATGTACTTCACAACATCATCATACCCTTAACTTTCATTCTCGAGTTCCTCTCCTTGCTTCATAACCTAGGCATAGCTTCAAACCTTAGTCATACTTAGCCTTCATTCCATAGAAAACTGCATAACATCATTCCCAGAATATAATTACATATTGCATCATCACAACTCAAGAAAACTCCTCTTGCGCACCTTTGGACCCCAAGAATATTCCCCAAATACTCTTGCACACCTCATATATCTTCTTCTCATTTGTACTTTCTCTCCTTTATTAGCTTCTCTTCAAATGCACACAGTTATCATGTATTTATAGTGTTTATGCATTTACTTATGGGGTCGACTTGTAAAACTGGTTGGGTCAACCTGTACTTTCTGGTTGGGTTGACTTGACAAAATATTTCATATATCCTCATTCCTATGGGGTTAGAGGGGGTGTCATATACTGTTGGAAAGGTATTAAAATACTTTTTTCAACCATATATCCTATGCTCCCATTTGAGCTAGGTTTTCATAGTAAAAATTCCTTCAAATATATGATATCCAAACTAAGCATCCAAAATCGAAAAACAACATTTCCAACAGTCTCCATATTGCAATCTTTATCTTGGACATTTATAGTCTCCCCCTATTTTTGAAATCAATGACAAAAATATTTCCAACATCCATAACTTCATCAATTACAAATTAGCAAAATATCTTAATTGCTTTGTATATCCAACACCAGAGTTTCAAGCAATGATTGTAGATGGAGGTAACATAAATTATTATGGGAACTACCATAGTATTAAGCTCAATATGGGGGAGTATTTTCTGGATAATCCCATGATTACCATCCAAATGGGTGATGTTGATGTTGTATTATGGGTCCAATGGTTACAATCATTGGAAATAGTGGTCCTTAATTTTCAAGACCTTTTCATGAGATTATCCTCAAAAGGCAAGGAAATTGAGCTTATAGGTATCCAAGGAAAACCCTCTAAGGTGATAATCTCTAATAGCATGAAAACATTACTCAAAAAGGGACACCATGGTGTAATTGCACAATTATGCTCACTAGATGTTCAAACATCTATATTCTCTACTCCATTGAATATCCAAATTGGCATCAACAATCATTCCAAGGTTTTTAGAGAAATGCCTAAGGGTCTTCCTGATCCGGATTATTTTCGACACGAAATGAGAATGGAGATATAATAAAGAATTGCATAGATATATTGCGTATATCCAATAATATAACATAAATATACCAGAGATGCAACGATAAACACAGAGATACAATAATACATGATTTCTATTAATGAAAGAAATGTACAGAGATTGTAAAAATACAGAGTGAAAGACTCGCTAGAATGGTGGCAGCTTATCTCTGAGAAGAGATGTCACGGCTACTCGCATTCGCAAGAAGGCGATTACAATGAGGCTCTGAAGGCCTTTTTACAATAAACAGGAATTCCAAAATTCCTAGACATCCAAAAATATAACCCTAGGATAGTAGGCACCAAAGTCATGGGCCCGTTTGGAGTGATTGGTACATCAAACTTCCGAGGTGCATTAACTTTTGCATCGATCTTCGTTTTAGGCATATGATATCTCATTGGAAAGGTATAGTGAGGGGAGATTAATTTTGGGGATCAATCATGCGTTTGGATATCATTTAGAACTGAAATCTGAAAAACCTTCATTTGGGCCCCTCAAAATGGCCGGAAGTTAAAAGCGCTAAAATAGTAAATTGCCAAATTTGCCGGAAAACTATTACGACGGTCGGAAAGGTGGGTGGCCACCGATCCACGGATCAATCCTCCCTCCATGGGAAGAAATGGTCTCCATTCGTTTGGTTCCACGAGGAGGAAAAGCGTTTGTTGAATGCATGGGCTTAGGTGGTGCTTGCCTTCTTTGGAGCGTTACTTATTTTCGGTTTGTGGAATTACATCATGAACACAGTATTGAGGTTAGGGTTGTTCACAAATTCGAGCTACATGAGAGGATGGTCTGCATAAGGAGTCTTTTTTCTTTGCAACCTTGTCAGCTTTTATACATTTGGATAGAAGATGCGGGGCCCGGCGAGAAAGGCTGTAGTGGTTGCAGTGTCTTTTGTTCCCCTTTTGAACAGTTAGCGAACAAGTGGAATTTTAGGTATGAGATACTACCCTTGCGATGACACTTTTTAGGTGGAGCGATTGATGGAACTACACCCTCTGTTACGTAGAATGATGAGGAGAAACAATGGCTAACTGCGAGTGAGACTCATAAACAACTTGGCGCTTCCACATATATATGGTTGGCCCAAAGAGAACATCTGCAAACATCTAATTGGGAAACATCACATAATACCTCATCCTTGAAGGGGTTGGATGCCATATGACAATAGAGCATTCTTTGCGACATGGAGATCCCATCATAGGCCGAAACCACAATGTTGTATGGCTCTGAGTGTGGTGTTGTCGACAATCTAGACTATTTGATGACCTATCTTTGAGATAGGGTTCTTAAACTATCAATAATAATAAAATGTGGGGTTTCCTTCACCACATCTGTTGTGAATGAAAAAGGCACTCCTTTTCTTCTGGATCTGTTGGTTCTTGGTTGAATTGTTGCGGTAGCGACAATAGCAGTGGGGTATGTGTTAATGATTTGTCCTTTACCATTATTTTGAATCCCGGATTATAGATGGGGTTGACTCTTTGTCTTTGATCTTGGCCACTAATGATTTTTTGAGTGACATTCATGATTATTGAGGAGGATTTACATGGAAATCGCACCATTTTGGTGTCCTTCTTTGTCTTCCGTGACCCTTCTTTTCTGTGTCTTTGAATTTGGTTTTGGAAACTATTGTTAATTCATTATTTGTCATACCGCCCGGTTGTTCGCGGTTACAAACCGAACTCCCATTTTATTCACGGTGTAATTTAAGCGTTTTGACGACATATCGATAAACAAGCACCAGTGATGAGATGTCGGAAAATCCATTTCAGTTTGGATCTTATATGTGTAGAGCCCCGATTTTAGACAATGTAAAACTCGAGTCTTTGATACCTAGCTTGGTGATAAGGGTATGGAAGGTATTGGTGAACTCTCCAGGGCCTTGGCCTCTTACCCTTGATGTCATGCTTGGTCCTCATAGTTGCCAACAAGGTAATATTGTTCCTTTATCGCATCCAAAATCCCAAGGATCGACTATATATTCGGAACTCCTCTTTGGAATTTTGCTCCCAGTAAGTTTCCCGCAATGTTTGACATGAGGGAGAGCTTAAGAGTCGCGAAGGTGATATTTTATTGTCCGGAAGAATTGTGAGCAGGAGAAATAACCTTCTGGCGAGTTAACCATTTCTGAAACCGCATCTATGTTGTCCATAAATCACAGAATATCAAAATTAACTTGTGCAAGAAGGAGGTGCCTCAAAGTGGTGCAGCTTAGCGAAGATCGCTTCTTTGACTCCGGTAGAGCATTGAAGGATGTGGAAAAATTCTCCATCACATTTTAAGTCCCTCTATCAGCGTGAGAGCTTGCTCAAGCAACTTGTTGATGGGATAGATGCGCTCGTCGATTTTCTTTCTTCCGCCATTGGGGACTTTTGCGGGTATGCGAGAGGGTGGCTAAAGAGAGAAAACTTGAGATCAACTGGCGTACTTTCGGACCTTGTGGGACATGCCTTGAAAAAACGTCAAAGGCGACACCGCAAAACGATCTAGATTTATTTTCGATACGAAATGAGAGCGGGAATATAATAAAGAAATGCACATGATATATGGCATTATATCCAATAATATATGAGAAATGTATCATAGATGCAACAAAAAACACAGAGATACAACAAAACACAATTTCTATTAATGAAAAAAAATGTACATAGACTATAAAATATAGAGTGAAAGACTACGTATAGAATGAGTGTGACTGCTCTGAGAGATGCGGCGACTACTACGCATTCATGAAGGCAATTACAATGAGGCTTTGAAGGCCTTTTACAATAAGCAGAATGCCAAAGTCTAAGACATCAAAACCTAACCCTAGGAGATGGCCAAAAGTCATGTGGGCCTGTTTAGGTAAGTTAGTGTTTATCCAACTTCCCGGGTGCGTAGCTTTTGCATACGATCTTGTTTAGAAGTATGATAGCTCGTTGAAAATGTATAAGTCGAGGAGATTTTAGGGGCTCAATCATGCTAGGCTATCATTGAGAACCTCGTATAGAAAAACCTTCATTTGGAGCCCCTCAAAATGGACCCAAAAGTTAAAAACTACTAAAATGATAAATTGCCAAGGATGGTTCATGGAATATGTGTACAAATTATAGACAACTCAACAAAATGACCATCAAAAGGAAATAAGTTTTCTATTCCTATCATTGATGGTGTATATGAATGGCATAGATCAATTTTATTTACTAAGTTTGATCTTCGTTGAGATATCATTAAATCAGAATGAGGCAAGAATACATTACCAAAAAACTTTTAGAACACATGAAGGTCATATGAGTTTTTGATTATTCCATTTGGACTTACTAATGCACCTTCCAACATTTCAAATCTTGATGAATTCCTTTTCAATCCCTTCCTTATAAAATATGTGTTAGTGTTGTTTGATGGCCATGGTAATCTACAACAAATCTTGGGAATTGCATGCACAACATGTGGATAGAGTATTACAATTGTTGGAAGAGCAACAACTTTATGTAAATTGTTCCAAGTGATCCTTTGGGGTTCAAGAAGTGAAAAATTTGGGTCACGTTATCTCATGAAGGTGAAAGTGGACCCTAACAAAATTAAATCTATGAGGAAATGTCAATTCCAAAACTTTGAAGAAACTTAGATGATTCTTAGGATTGGCAAGATATTACTACATTAATTTTTGTCAAAAATTATAGTCAAATAGAAGCACCTCTAATAGCATTATTAAAGAAGGAAGGATTTTCTTGGACTCATTCAACAACCAAATCTTTTGAAAAAGGGCTATATGTACAACTCTCTTGTCACAATACGGTGACTTCAAAAAAACATTTATTTTGGTGTGATGCCTTAGGCCATGGCATTGATTCTGTTACAATGCAAGAAGGAATGTGTCTTGCCTTTGAAACTATCGACTTAAAGGAAAAACTTACTCAAACCCATTTTAGAAAAAAATATTGGCCCTTGGTTAATAAATGGCCCTTACCTAATAGAGAGACACTTCAAAGTAAAAACAAATCATGATGGTTTGAAGTACTTCTTGGAGAAACAATTAAATTCAACAGAGAAACAAAAATGGGTTACAAGATGCTAGAGTTATTTGAAATTAGCTACAAAAAGGAAAGCAATGTTGTGGTAGATGCCCTTTCAAAGGGAAAGAAGAAATACAAGGAGTTCACTATGCACTATTTCTATTCCACAATTTGATTGGGTGGAAAAAAAGGTTAGAATGGGCAGTCAAGGGTATGCAATATAATTCAACAACTAAAAGAGGACCCTAGTTCATTAGATAAATTTGTTTGGAAGAATATTTTTTTTATGGTATCATGATAGCTTATATTTATGTAGAATTCCCAACTCAAGCAGAAGGTCCTTCATGAATTGCACACTTCTCCTATGGGAGTACATTTAGGGCCGAAAACCTACCATAGATCAAGAAGGATTTTTTTTGGAAGGTCTTAAAACTTATGTTCAAAAGTTTGTGTCTATATGTGTGGTCTACCAACATAATAAAGGAGAGACAATTAAGATGTCATGTCTCCTACAACCATTAGCTACAAGTCAATCTAAGGAGATATAGCATCATGAGTAGTAGATCTGGCCGATAAAAGTATACCCATTTTTCTCTAAGTTCTCCTCCTTTACAACAATTTCAATAGCCACAACATTCATGGAAATGGTTCAAAGATACATGGAGTCACTTATATACCAAAGAAATTGAGTCACTTATATACCAAGAAATTGAGATCTATACAAAAGATCCTTAACTAATTTGATCCCAAGTACAATGCCCTAATCAATGCCATTTGGGGAATTGAGTTGGGAAAAAAAGGGGACTAATGCAGAGGAATCAGGGGAAACACATTAAGCTACAAAATCTAATGCAGTGGAGCTAGAGACAATAGACCAAACCATGGAGGCAGGAGGCACCTGAAGCACTACTATTGAAGTGGACTTAGACGAGGAGGATTAACTCCAAAATCTTATACTTTATGGTGCACTCTTATTTCTACGTCTACAAATTACTTAGGTTACAATCTCTTTCGACAAATACTTAGAATCTTCAAAAGTAATATTAGTATTTGTAGTACATCATAAGTCTACTATATAAACTTTTAAATGAAATAATAACCCTTTTCATAGAGACAAAAACACAAATGAATAATCTCCTCCAAACAACTTAACACCTAACAATATATAATTATATATATTTTCATGAATATAAATAGAAATACTAAATTATAATTAATTATTAAAATAATATAAAATTTTTTTTTTTTTTTTTTTTTTTTTTTTTTTTTAAAAAAAAAACAAATAAATAGTCTCCTCCAGACAACAGAAGCACTACTATTGAAGTGGACTTAGACGAGGAGGATTAACTCCAAAATCTTATACTTTATGGTGCACTCTTATTTCTACGTCTACAAATTACTTAGGTTACAATCTCTTTCGACAAATACTTAAAATCTTCAAAAGTGATATTAGTATTAGTATTTGTAGTACATCATAAGTCTACTATATAAACTTTTAAATGAAATAATAACCCTTTTCATAGACCAAAAAACACAAATAAATAATCTCCTCCAAACAACTTAACACCTAATAATATATAATTATATATATTTTCATGAATATAAATAAATACTAAATTATAATTAATTATTAAAATAATATAAAAATTAAACTTTTAAATGAAATAATAACTCTTTCCATAAAACCAAAAAAAACACAAATAAATAGTCTCCTCCAGACAACTTAACACCTAACAATATATAACTATATATTTTTTCATGAATATAAATAAATACTAAATTATAATTAATTATTAAAATATTATAAAAATTTATATACGATCAAAACACTTCATTTCTAATTGATAAATGTTTAAAAAAACGAAGTTATTATATACAATAGCCTAGTGTTTTTCCTTCCACAACCCATTTAGGTCAGTGCAAGACAAGAAAGTAACTTTATATGATGAGATAGACTCCATATAATCAAAATGACATTGATCACAATCAAATTCTATGAATGCACACGAGATATAAGTGGTTCACTATGGGGAAGCTCAACATTAACTTATTCATCTGACAAGTAAAAGGTCGCA
>SNQJ01S0080706.1:0-16173 GCA_010110895.2 Picea sitchensis | reverse complement strand
TTTCATGGTGGAAAAATTAAAGTAATAGGTTTGTAAGGTCTATTTTAGTGGTAAATCTTAGTTTGAAGATTTGGGGTGTGGAATATTTTTGAGGTATCAAACAACACTTTTAGGGGTCAAAAATTTGAGAGCATGACTCCCAACCCCTCCACAATATTCTATACATCTAGATGTTTTTCTAATGGTACTGTGCAAAAATCACCTCGATCGAAGTTCATAAGCATAAGTTATGCCTTCCTCAAGTTGACCTACCTTGTTGACCACCATGGTACCAAGTAGCCCCTGTTACTTACACATGCATGTCTAGTGAGATATGGGATTTAAAAAAGATTCTAGAGAGTCCAAAACCTTAACATTAATCGAGGGTTGAGGCATGCAAAACCCCTAACCCTACCCTAGACAACTATCACTATGTTAAATACAAAACTTCTAGAAAGAAAAGGAACCTTATTCTTATAACATTGTACTTGTTCCATAGTTAATCAAAACATTTAGTAGTAAAATTATTACCTAACCTTACAATATAATTATATTTTCTTAAAATATATTTAATTTATTCATAAATTATAAATTATTACATAACCTTACTTGGGATCTATATTTCTTTAAAATATATTTAATTTATTCATAAATTATAAATTATTACATAACCTTACTTGGAACTATATTTCCTTAAAATATATTAAAGAACAAATTAATTATTTCACACCAACTATATTTTATCATATCCTATACATAAAACCTAGACATCATGTTTTGATACATACTCATTATCATATTACATGTATATATCACAAGAATGTAGCCATCCGTCTCTAGAGTTGTCCTACCCCACTTTTCCCCTTTTCTTGAGTTGTCCTACCCCACTTTTCCTTCTATAAAGCTCATTTTGTCGGCGAGGAATATATGATGTGGGGGCATACCCCGTCTCCGAACAACAATATTTTTTTGATCACGACTTCTCACCCTATACAACCTCCCGGATACAAAACCTACTTTCCACACGTAAGGAATTACGTGAGGGGTAGTGAAAAAATGTGAGAAGGAATTGTGAATTTCAAGCACATTCTCTTTCCCGGGGTAATTACTCTCCATGTTTTTTTAATTCATATGTATTTAAATTTAATGAAAATTTATTTCCTTTAGCATGTATATATTTATGTTTTACAATTTTTTTTGGAAGAGTGAAATTCACCGTAGAAGTTTTACCCAAATTTATAGGTAACTTTTAATGAAAAAATTATATATTAAAAATATATAAAATTTATTTTAAATTACAGTTTTTTTAAATAACAATATATTTTAAATTTAATTGAAAATTATAAGTGATAGTATTTTTTTTTTAAAGTAAGAAAATATATTATATCAGGGACTTGCCATAGGCAAAAAGAGTGTTACAAGACAGAGTAGCTGGTTTGCTGAGAATTCCAGGCTACCCCAACAGAGGGGAAACCAGCCTGGTCAGCAACCTAATCAGTTTGAAAAGAGTAACAAGCATGCAGTAAAAAGTCTAAAAACAAAATAGATCTCCAGCTGGAACATCAGACATATAACAAGTATTTCTAAACCATCAGACATTAAACACTTGGTGAGTAACCTGGCCAGGTGGCGTTGAGGTCGCTTGTCCAGGGTTCCTCCTCCACAATTGTCGTCCCGTCGCCCCAGTACACCTCGAGCTTCTCCTGCTTCCTGTCACCACGATTGTGCTGCGCCATATATTGCTCAGTCTCGGTGGCATTACCCGTTTCCTACGAAGGTGGAGTTGTTGCCCCCTGCATCGTTATGTCTTTAGTTATGGTGGGTGTACTCTGTGTCTGTGGCGAAGTCGTATGCTCCTTTGCCCCGTCGAGGTCACAGGCTCCCTTGCGCTCTATGCCTGTGGCGATGTCAGCATCAGGGGCCTTCTCGGAGGTGGCAGCTGTCGAGGTCGAGAGGAAGGCCTCGTGCAGCGAGGATAGGAGCTGGAGGAAGAGGGTGGCCTTCTCATTCGACAACTGCAGCCTGAACTGCAAGTCTTCAACACCCTGTCTTAGCTCGAAAACAAGGCCGTAAAGATTGACCAATTTATCCGTGACCAAATCACTCGTTGCTGCGTCAACAGAGGGTGTTCCAGCGCTCTTGCAAAGTCCTGCCTCGGAGGTGGTGGCGCTGCATCTAAGGTGCGAGGGAGGGCCGAGGACTGAAAGGAATACTGTGTTGTTCCGGGAGGAGCCAATAGGAAGGGCAGCGAAGAACAAGGCGACCGTAAAATCAGGTCCGTAAGACTGAAGCTTGCAATTGACTGAGTCAGAGGAGTATGGCTAGGCTCCGCCTCCGGGGAGGGACGGCTAGGTGCAGGGAGAGACTCATCATGCAGTGAAAGAGAAGGGCGCCGAGGTCTCCACGGAGATCCCCGCAGTGGTTTTCCTCTTAGGCGCCGCTTATGCTTAGGCATTGTGGATGCACAGAGATGGCCGCGACTGGGAGCCTCCAGGGACCCGTCTGCGCCCTCAGAAGGTGGCCATGGACGCGGGGAGAGGAACTCAACTAACCAGCAGCGAAAACCAAAATCAAACAGAGTAACAATGGGGACAATCGCCCTTGCCATGGTATAACGCGGAGGTCGAGGGCAATAATAACGCCTTCCCATCGACATTAATCAACATTAATAGTCTTGGAGGGTGGCGGACGGAGGCACGGACCCGTCACGTGGCTCCGTGCCTCGTTGGCACCCACCTTGCGTCTGCCTACGCCAGCTAGCCGTCAATGACACCCCATCCGGGGATAGAAGTGACAATATTATATATTAAAAAAATATAAAATTTATTTTAAATTACAGTTTTTCTAAATAACAATATATTTTAAATTTTATTTCAATTAAATTGGAGGTCAATATAGGAAACTTCTCCTCCTAATTACTATATAGTATAATATACCTTCTTAATTTACTATATTAAATTCTATTTTTGGTATTATTGAGTACCATCGAACTGTATTAAAATTTGTAAAATTAAAACCCTCTATTTATCGAACAATTATAACATCGGAATTATATGAATATTTAATTGGTGTTAATAATTATATGAATATATTTAAACTTTAATATCTATAAATATTCAACTGGAAAATGAAAACAAAATGTTAACATCTTTTTAAAATTAAACATTATATATATAAACTTCAAACATCTTTGTAAATTTGAACCATTGTTCTGATTATAATGAATCTAAATAATAGTACTCTCTAATGATATAGTTGGTTGACAACAACAGAATAAAGTAAATGTTTGCCATGGACAAGACTTTGATTTATTGGACTTTCATGTTTAGTATGGCCTCAAAGGCAAACATACATACATTAAAAGTTATTCATATCCACAACTATAAAGTGAATATTATTATGTTTTTTATTTAAATAAAGTTTGAAATAATATTTATGTGTAATTTAATCTTTATTTTATACTCATATTTTGAATAAATATAACACAAATGTTTGTAATAAATTAAATATTTGTAATAATTGAATAAAAATATTTTCATCTTAATTTAATAATATTGAAAATTGGAGCCAAAAGGGATTGGATCCAATGGTGGAAAGCTAGGAGTTTTTCACCATTGAACAATGTTTAATTCCTGTGAGGAAGTGACAATATTATATATTAAAAATATATAAAAATTAACCTTCTATTTATCAAAGGGCTTTGATTTATTGGACTTTCATGTTTAGTATGGCTTCAAAGGCAAACATATATACATTAAAAGTTATTCATATCCACAACTATAAAGTGAATATTATTATGTTTTTTTATTTAAATATTTTTTGAAATAATACTTATGTGTAATTTAATCTTTGTTTTGTACTGATATTTTAATATAACAAAAATATTTGTAATAAGTGAATACAAATATTATTATCTTAATTTAATAATATTGAAAATTGGAGCCCAAATGGGTTGGATCCAATGGTGGAAAACTAGTGAGGGCCTAACCTGAAGCCATGGGGCCACCCACCTTGAAGTAGTGGTCGAACCTGTGGGTGCACCCAAAGATATTATATTAAATGGTATGGTGACTCATGCACACATAAGTAGATCAAAGCCCACCCCCATGTCCTTCAATTTTATTATCCGTGAAATGTAGGACAGTGGTGACATAATATGTTATTATGACACTCCATGATGTTAAAGTCAGCGGATACCCCTGAGTCACGATTTCTCACAAAAAAAATTAATAAACAAAAAAATATTGAACCAAAACCATTCCCAAACACATATTCTTAACTATTTATAGAAACATAAATATTATATATATATTATTTACATTGTATTATTATTATTTTTTTTAATATTAATTTTTTTAATGTTATATTAGATTAACTTATATTACGACAACTATCTTACACATCCCCTTTATATTATATTGCAAAAATCACATTGTTTCCTTTGGTGTATTCACCTACATGTTAGAGTGGACATTGAACATAGACTCTATAAACACGAGCAAGGATATGTTACAATAATTAAGAATGTGATTGAGGTTGTGTAAAGGTAATGAAAGGTATGATTAATGTTTCCCCAAGGAAATAGGGGATATGATATGTTTAAGAATATGGAAAGTGTTGTAACAACAACACAAAAATAGAAAGAAGAAAGATACGCATAACAAACTTGTAGTTAATTAAGAATGTGATTGAGGTTGTGTAAAGGTAATGAAAGGTATGATTAATGTTGTTCTAAGAAAATAGGGTTTAAGAAAATAGGGGATATGATATGTTTAAGAATATGGAAAATGTTGTAACAACAACATAAAAATAGAAAAAAGAAAGATATATATAACAAATTTGTAGTTAATTGTATTTATTATTTACAATACATATTTATATAAATGATGATGAAAGTATAGTTGAAACATTCATCTTACTAAGGATATAAATTACTACTTTTATTTACAAATAAATTAAAATAAAAATTGTTCACTAGGGTGGATGTTAACAATGCAATTTTAATATAATTGAGCTTACATACACCAAATTTTCATTTGATTTCAAAATACAAATTATAAAACAATTCAAACAAATTGCAATGATTAAATGATGTACATGAAAACATAAATAAAATAAATAATTAATAAAATGCACACAAAACAAATTACAAATTAGAATGTGACAATGTTTGTATCACTATCTAAATGCTCTACACAACATCATATAGAAAAACATAAACATATTAAATTATGGGAGATACAAGGACAACACTTTTTGAAAGAAGGACATGGATACTTGAGAGGTACATGCAATTTTGTTTATATATACATTAATATATGAAAAAATAAAGAGAATTAAAATTAATGTAAATGGATAATGATTTAAATTCATGATTATATTTAATTTTTGATAATTATGATTTAAAATTGAATACTAAACATAGCGTGGAAATGACAAACATACAATTCTAAAACTTGAAACTTGATAAAATTGAAAGATAAGGTTTTAAGGAGTGAAGAATGTTGATAATGATGAGGAACACTTAATCTCAACCATTAAACATCAATTTCCTATAAAACAATGAATGATTCAAGTGGCTATTCACGGTAATTTAAAAAATGGCCATGATAATGGTTTGGGTAATGAGTTTTTGATGCATTTTTTGAGATCTTCTCGTGCATTTTTCAAGGTAGTTACACACATTGGCCAAGGACCCAACTTAGTAAGCAAATGATCTTTCTAATGAGCAAAAGGCAACCCAAAATATAGCACTATGCATAAAAGTTATGATAGACTCCCCCTTTTTTAGACAACTTAGACCTGTCTAGTACAATGTTCTCACTCAACCCTAATCATGCTAGGGTTAAGGTTCTTCCATTTCGGGTTTTGCTTCTTAGTTTTATTTGGCATCCTTATAAAATGTAGTTTTAGCACCTTGTGATGGGTTTTTTTTTATTTAAATGAGCATAGCCATGCCATATCTCTTCACAAAATTAAGCTATCATCATTCTAACAACTTTGTTTGGCTATGTACATTGCAATGCTTTTCACCATTTGATTCATTAATATAATATGGTTTTCATAGTAATGCTCTGCTTTCAACTTTGTATCTTTTGTTACCTTTACAATATTGTGTCCTATCATTTCATTCTCAATCATTGTCTAGAAAAACGAGCAATGCTCTCTTTCCTTTCTTCCTCTATGTTGGTCTCTTCCAAGTTCACATAACCAAACTGAAAATGCAAAAGTGAGCATGAAATTAGGGTTGAAAGGTCTAAAAGGGTGCAACACTTAATTGTTGTAAAATTTCCTACTAGGCTTATCATAAACACAAACATGTTGGTGCTTTTTAATTATTATTTTTTCATGGTAAAATCGATGTTTATGTACTCAAAATTGGGGTACATCTTCCAATTCACTTGGTTTATGATAAGCTATGTGAAGTTGTTGAAGGGTATGATGGGGTAAGAGTATGAGTAGATTTTCGATTTGTGGGTATGGGGATAGGTACAAGGACAAAGAATTTGACCCCTGAGTACATGTGCCCATGCCACTTAGGAAAGAAAGATAACTCTCTCTCTCTCTCTCTCTCTCTCTCTCTCTATATATATATATATATATATATATCAGTTAAAAGATATGGATTTAGTATCTAAAAACACTTTAGTGTTGTAATTGTTGATGGTGTGATTATTTATCTTTGTTGCTACAAGGGCATTGGTTGGTTTCTATAACAATGATGGGCGTGTGCACAAATGTCGAATTATGTTCATAGATGTTGAAGTGCAAGTACGAGTATTGGAGTGCTAGAGCTTGGCGTCCATAACACTATTTACACCAAATGCTTTTCAAGTTTAAGAGTATTGCACCTTGAACTTGTCATCAATGATGAAGGGCTACCATGGGTGCTTCCCCTCACCACTTCTTAGGAGAAATTAAGAATCAGAAATGATCTAGTTAATTGAAAGATATGTAGGTTAAAAGATGTTAACCCAAATATAAACCAATGCAAAATAAACACCTTACAACATCTATGAAACTATGCATTAAATACCCATCATCATGCTCACATCACCTTAGGTATCACCCTTCCTTTCATTAAAAAAAGAAAAATACCCATCATCATACTCACATCACCTTAGATATCACCCTTCCTTTCATTAAAAGAAGAAAAATACCCATCATCATGCTCACATCACCTTAGATATCACCCCTCCTTCCATTAAAGGAAGAATTGCTGTATTCAATCGAAAATGACATATTCAATGAACATAAATTGCATATATACATAATATATATGCATTGCATATACATATATTTCCAACTCTAAACTTATTTTTGGAGAAAAATTATTTGTAAGCCATGCCATGTTGAAGCAAATAATATTTTTCAAAACATGCCCACATGTCCCTGAGCCAGACGACTTCAAAATGGTCGAAGGTAATCAAGACCTCTCATCGACCTACATTGAGTACGCCAACAAACACCCTGACATGACTTTACCCATACGTACGTACTAGTTATGGAAAAGCTCCGACCATTGTTTCTCAACAAAAGCTCGCTCGTGCAATCCTTCCCTTGTTGGGCATTGAGGCCACTTGACACCAAAGAGTAAACGACATCCCTCACGGTTGTGAAATTTGGACATTTGCTAAAGGTTGCAGGCTTGCAGTCTAAGGAGAGATCGCTCTCAACAAGTAGGTATATATTTTACTGCCAATGCTTTAATCTTTCCGTATCGTTCACGGCTACTGTGGTCCACAGGCAACCATCTCTATATATTTATTTATGTATACATCAATCAATTTCCAATCTCAAGGCATTCATACCATGTGTATATTAATTCTGCAGTGAAAGAATTTTTTTTAATAAATTGGATGAAAATTGGGCAAAAATATCACCATTACCAATAACATTATTAATGGGCATAGTCTAAATCTAGTCAGCAACTAAAATTGTCATGGTTAATGTAATTGTTGGTCGAATCAGGGTAATGTAATTATTGGGGGAATCACAATTTTACATTGTTTTTTCAATGTATAAATAGATTCAGCTCTCTCAAAAATCTCTTGGTCATGGAAAATATGTAATCTCAACCACTAAAATATGTGATTTTCTGAATTCCCCATTGAATTTAGGGCAAAACTGGTCAGAAAAATACCTTAAAATATATATATATATATATATATATATAGAACATTTAGACTACGACATTTCATTAAATGGTGAGATGATGTTTTTGCAGTTGAAATACTGTTCTATGAAATGACTTTTTTTTGGTTGGAATCTATGATATAAATTTGCACGAAATCACTATTTTCTGGTGTTAAAAATCCATTTCTGAATGTAGAAATGGATTCAGCATGCTGAAAAAACTCTGGAGCACTAAGATTATACAGAAATAATCAGAAAATAACAGTTTCTCACCAAATTTGAGCGAATATCCCCAGAAAATATAACCAGAAAGTTTATACTACATCCTTTTCAATCAATTCAAATGATAAAAAAAGTGATCAAAATTTTACTTTGATTTCATTAAGGTGAAGATAGATCTGGTCTCCGATGCAAGTTTTACACATATCCATCATTAGTATCTCTGTGGAATGTACCTTATCGATTTCAATTCAAGTTATAATGCCAACATTATAATGTGTATCAGCATCCAGCACTGTTACAGTAACTGTATCTTCATTACTCAAATCCTTACATGTTCAGTTCAGCATACTGCACTGTGACAGTGACTGTATCTTCATTACTCAGATCCTTACATGTTCAGTAATGCAATGGAAAACTGTCTCTCCATTACTCAAATCCTTACACGTTCAGTAAATCCTTCCATGTGCAATAATACGACGGAAAAGTTTGACTTCCTGTATGACCAAAATCCGACCACAGAAAATAATTTTGGTACAAATTTAAACGGCTCCCCGTATCTTTCGTAAATGCTTGCTTTTAACACCTGGATTGGATTACCTGTCAAGAAAGGGATGGATGCTCCGACATAGATCTCAACAGGCTCCTTGCAGTAACAGACAATTACATATGTATTTACATGAAAAACAAAATACTCGATTCCCGAGGAAGATGAATTAACAATTAGGCCTACGTTTACTTGTCCACATAGAAACGAAACCCGGATAGAAACCAATCGCTATGTACGATGAGATATTTCGATTTTCAAATTATGCCTTTGGAATTGACTTTCCGAGCTTATGAGATACGTACCAAGGAGTTGAAAACAATCGCCAATCCAATTTAGTTCTTAACAAGACAGGATTTCTTTTTTGGGCCCGAAACGGGGTCGATCTTCTGACATGTGTGTGGTTTTTGAGATTTAACCGGTCAAATCATATCAAAATAAAATTTGCTGTAGCAAACTCCCACGGTCCACCGATCCAGTGCCAAGCCATGCCGGTTGCCACATCCAACGGACAGGATAAACAATAATATTGTTGTGGTGGGGTGGCCGAGGAATGATGCAATGCCACTGAAAAAATATAGAAAAGATTAATGGGGTCGAGTACTTTGAGAAGTATATAGCATAGTGTGCTACTATGCGCTTTTTCTGCCTATATTTGTGAAGAGATTCGTTTACTATGACAATGTGTGTCTCGGTTATCAAGATAGGAGGAGACCAGGCAGCCTGTCAACCATTTCCGATACATTTATTCTTTGTATGTCCACAGTATTCTGCCCGCTTTTGAGGCTGGAAAGCACTCTGAGGTCAATATAGATGATACATTTATGAGGATTAAGTGCAGCAGCTTCTCTTCTTCCCACCTTAACTCATTGTAGGAGCTGTTGGGTGTATACATGAATATAGGCTAAGTGATTATAGACATTAACATAGCCCAATATGCCGTCCAGGAGGCTGTTATATTATCCTCACAGTTCCTATAAGACTGATAACAAGCACCACCAAGCTCAAACCCATTTAAAGACCAATGGCAAGGCATTGATAATAGGATTTGGGGTACTGGGAGTTGGGGTGGTGATTGTAGTGGTGTTGCTGTTGATCCTGTGGTACAATCACTTGAAGAGCAGCAGAACCAGCCCATATGACCTGACCGCTGTCAGGCTCCAGAGATTCACATACCGTGAGCTCAAAGCTTCTACTCGTTCATTCAACTCGACCCACAGGCTTGGGAAGGGAGGATTCGGTGTTGTTTACAAAGGGGTTCTCAGGAATGGCAAGGAGATTGCAGTCAAGAGGATGGACATCACTTCTCTGCAAGGGGAAAGAGAATTTCAGAATGAATTGTCGATCATTGGGGGGCTCAGGTCTCCTTTTGTGGTTTCGCTGTTGGGGTACTGTGCTGATAGGAAGAGGAGACTGCTGGTGTATGAGCATATGCAGAACAGAAGCTTGCAGGAGGCTCTGTTTGAGAACGATTCACCTTCGAAGCTGGATTGGGAAACCAGGTTTAAGGTAATTCTGGACATTGCCCGAGCACTGGCCTTTCTGCACCTTGAGTGTGATCCACCCATTATTCATGGCGATATAAAGCCCAGCAACGTTCTTCTGGATGCCCGTTTCAATGCGAAACTAGCTGATTTTGGGCTTGCCAGAGTTAAGTGCGATGTGGACTATGGGCCTGAGTTGTTTAGTCAGGATCTTGGGCGAAGCCAGGAATTTCAATGCAGAAGTCAGGATCTGTGGAAGAGTCAGGATCTAGGTAAGAGCCAAGACCTAAACATAAGCCAGGATTTTAATATAAGCTATGATCTTTATAAAAGCCAGGATATTGGTAGGATGAATAGAGATAATGCAAATACTAAAACCGACGCTGTTGACTATGGGGAGGGAAGCATTGGGAAGCTCTCTGGCAGGAGGATGGTAAACTTTATGGATGGAGATGGCCTGAGTCCAAGGTCTGTTGACAAGGAATCTGAGGTGGACTTCGCTCTGGCATTACAGTTGCAGCATCAGGCTTCTTCCTCTAGTAAAATTGAATATTGTAGTGATAATGCCCAGGTGCATGAGGTTGTCAATAGTGGGGATGAGGATATTGGGTTACATATGAAGGGAAAAGAGATTATGGCAGAGGGTGAGGATTGGTGCAAAAATTGCCCTTCGGATGCGGGAACCGATGATATCGGTAGCCTTGATAGGAGCAAGGAATTGAGAGCATCTCCCTCGGATTGCAAGGATTCGAAAAAGAAGCAGCCTTGGGGAAAGGATTGGTGGTGGAGACAAGATGGCAGTGGCGAGCTATGTGCTAAAGACTATGTGATGGAGTGGATTGGAAGTCAAATTAAGCCTTCCAGGAGTGGAAACTGGGATGATGAGAACAAGGTGGAGAAAACAGAAACTGATGGAACCAAGACCCCGGAGGTACATAAAGAACCCAGTGGAGAGCTGAGTCTTTCTGAATCCATGCGAATAGCAGAGAAAAATTCTAGCAAGAACAGGCACAAGAAGTTCAAGGAATGGTGGAAAGAAGAGTATTTTGCAGAGCTTAACAAAAAAAGCAGGAAGTTGAAGCTGGAAAAGAAGTGGAAGAGGGGCAAGAAATTTGAGACCTGGAGGGATGGTTGTTTTAGTGGGGATCTGAGCAGGAGAAATAGCAGAAGGCATAATGCGCGATCTGATAGTCGAGGTAGGGACTTATGGAAGGATGATCATAGTGGAGAAATTAGTTTCGGGAGGGGCTGGAGGAATAGAAATAAAAAGAGAAATCATTCAATGGGAAGTGATATCTGGAGTGGGGATTTGCTTAGCAGAGATGTGAGCAGTACAACTAGCATGAGGGGAACAGTTTGTTACATTGCGCCTGAATATGGAGGCTGTGGGTTCCTCTCGGAGAAGGGTGATATTTATAGCTTCGGCGTCCTGATGCTAGTGATTGTTTCTGGAAGAAGGCCTCTGCATATTCTGGCTTCGCCCATGAAGGATTTTGAGAAGGCAAATCTTATCACATGGTCAAGGCACCTGGCTCAGACAGGCAATATTTTGGACCTCATGGATGAGAGCTTGAAAGATGTTTACAATAGGGATCAGGCAAGTCTTTGTATCACTCTGGCTCTTCTATGCTTGCAGAGGATCCCAGAGATGAGGCCTGATATATCAGAGATTGTTAAAATTCTAAAAGGAGAGATGGATGCTCCAGGTCTGCCACTAGAATTCTCACCTTCTCCTCCTTGCAGAGTCTTCAATAAATCTAGACAAAAACTGAATGCAGATGTTGCAGTTTCGATTGATTTTCCATAGTTTCTCAGTTCTCTGCTTGTTATTCTGCAATTTATTTTCGAGTTGGTTCTTGAATGTACCATAGCGAAAGTCCCAGCACATGTCTGCCCGTTGTTCACCAAATCAAGGTATTTTCATTGAGGTTCACTGCAAAGTCTTTGTAGGAACTGTACCAACTCATTTTCCAAACAGTAATTCATGTATCCTTTGTGAGCAAATGGCTTGTATTATAGCAGCACTGTATAGACAACATCGTAGAGATACATACGCAAAGAAACAAGTATTCACTTCAGTAACATATGTAGTGGCCAGTAGAAGGAGGGCAATTTATGTATTGTTTGGAATAGAGTGATAATATCCAGAGATTGCATCGTCTCTGAAGCTGTTTCACATTCGTACCTCTTGGACAGGCAATTTAAATGCAGCGACAACATTAATCTGTGAGATTCATTTTCTGATTCCTTCTTCTTTAACAAAAGCAAATAATGTGCTCGTTAAGGAAGGATCTATAGACACATTAATACAAGTTCCAATTAATAACTTCAGGCATTTTCTACATCATGAAATCTAGTTGCACGATTTCAAAGAGAGGCATGTGGTTTTAGTCAAGGACATTATCTAGCTATTGCATGATATTCTCCATTCAAGATAACATCAAACATGAGTGTACACTCAAAAGCTGTAAATTTTTGTCTTTTCAAGTTGGTAATTAGAGTTGTAAATAGTCCTAAAGTTAGGCCTTTTGGCTATTGCTATGTAACCTGAATGCGTCCTTTCCAACCAGTCCTATTTAATTTTAGGAGATGGAGTTCCTGAACTACTATTTGCACCAGGTGGTGATCATTTTGGGGAAACACTGTCGCTCAAATGGAAGTCTCAGAAAGAGACGGCTTTGCTTCAAATTCTGAAATCCAACTTGCAGTGAAGGAAGTCTTGCAAAACTTAGGTTCTGAACATTTTTGTTCTGAAAAATACAAAGTTCGAGTTTCACTCTGTTATGAGAAATGCACATACCTGCTTCATACCAGCGTTGCATGCATGCAATCGGGTGTGGATGCATCCAGGGTGAAAGCTTCTATTTTAAACTATGGGTGCAGTAGTATGGAAATTTTCATTCATAAAGGAGTGTGTTGGAATGTTGGTGCAGACGGTATGTGCATTGATGATGGAGCGATAGAGCTCTTGCAACTCTGATCCATACCTAACACTGAAGTAAATTATAACATCTTTACTTGGTCTCAAATCCTTAAAGCATCATGAATGTTTTGGTTTAAATCCATCTTCATTCACTTTTATACTGCCTAGTTGATGCAAATATGTGTTGGGCTTTTCAATGAGGCATGTATACAGGCTGTTAACTTATTTGACTAAAATTTGCCCTTGCCTATCAAGTTGACAAGTTCTGATGCTGACTTATAAGTAAAAATGAGACAAGCCTCATGCCAGAATCCTTTCTCAGGGCATATCTATCTCAAAAGTTAATTTTGAATGAGTTCAATGAACAATGGGATCTTCTCAATTCTCCCACTTTCCTCTTCAGTAATATACACAACAAGTGACGCTCAAATTCTTAGGGAATACAATGATGTCTCAAACTGAAATTCTAGAAGGCTAGAACTTTCTTAGATTTGATACTACATGGTTAATGAAAGCAACACATTGAGATTACTAGGCAAGTTCTGCTTCAATAGTTTTTATGGTGACAATGGCCTGCTTATGAAAGGCTTCATGCTGTTTGTTGAGTTTGGTATGGGAGGCCTCTTAATGCTATTTGTAGTTTTGCTGGACACATAATTTATATCATTGTGCCATTTTTCATAGCACGGTTCTCTTTCTTTAGGCATAGGTCTATAGCAACTGTGCATAGTATTCTGCAATCTCTGTGCAATAAAATGCCGTCGGAATAGAAGAAGATAGTTCTACCTTCTCAAACAGCAAAGGAAAAGGAAAAAAATGGTAATTCCTTGATAGTAACATTGATTTATTCATTTCCTATGCTGAAAATTCTGATAGTTTTGTGTCCCCATTTTTGTTAAGATAGGCCCGTTTCTGCAACTGTGATTACTTTTCTGGCACAGCATAAAAGCTATATCTTGAAAACAAGCAAAGTCATTAATAGACAATGTAATCAACCTTCATGACCTATGGTGGTACACAAAGAAACTAAACATTGTCTTAATTCACAAGTATTATCCACGAGAAAAATTTCTGGCGGGCAAGTATCCTCCAAAGTACAAAGCATTCAAAGACTTTAAATAAACGGCTTACCATTGCAATGACAACTACAGTGATTGCAATGGATCGGCTTTACTGACATAGAAAGTTTGGAAATATTTAGGGAAAAGTTTAAATGACCAACATAATTTATCTTAATAAGGTTGATAGCCTCAACTTTTTCGTTCATTGGAGGGGATTTCATAAAGAGGCAGCTAAATTTCCTCACCATTTACAGCAATACCCTTCCAATCCTTATTCAACTGTATAAAATGTAAATGTGAGGAAAGTGTCAAGTTTTACTTCTCTTCTAGAGATTTGATCAATCACATAGAAAACTTAAATCCGATATTACAGAAAAGAAAGACTCAATGCCATGACTCCAGGAGATGCTTTTGGGTTATGCGCTATAATGGACTTGAAAAGGAATCTCTCCAATTTTACACATTTGAACTTTGCAATGTAGTTTGAATCACCATTAACAAACAATCAGAGAATTAAGGAAAGACCTAGAAGGTCAACAATAAGTTCACAGCTCAGAATTAGACTAGGATAAATAAGAAGTGGAAAATTAAGAAAACCGAGGAGGGACATCCTTCAAGCAAAGTGTAGATAAACAAAATAAAAAGTAACATCTATTGGGAAATGGTATAGAGAGAGTAGAGATTAATTACACATCTAAAAGTTGTGCTCAATGCTTTATTCATTCAATTTAATGATACATATATAAATACAATAAAGATGTTTCAAGATAGACACACTATTTTGATCCATGGTTGAAGAAATATCTCAACCTCACACCAAACTAGGAAGTTAATTAGTTGGAGAGAATCTCTCAAATCAACTAGGCCTCAACAACTTCCTAAAAGCTAGGAACATACTTTTCGTAGAAACTAGAACTATACCAAATAATGACCAATAAACTCAATAAGTACAAATATGATCACACTAAAGACAAATGGGAGTTACATATCACAACACTCCCCTTTAATGACTACTTGTCTTTACAATCGTCAGGTCAGGTCTTCATCATCACCAAGTCCTCTAAATCGAAGCACCTCTTGATCAACAAAGTCTATGTTTGGTCCAACCTCGTACTTTCTCTTTGTATCTCGTTCATGCATCACCAAACTGCCAAAGTCCAAATAAAGAGACAACCATCCATCGGAATGCATGGGTCATCAATTGTTGCAATCATCGGTTTAGTAGGATGTTGATCCAGATTATTTTCGAAACGAAATGAAGTAGATAAATTCCAATGAAATACTCATGAAAATTGTCAGAAACAGAGAAATACAACAATACTTGATTTCTATTAATGAAAGAATTGTAAAGAGACTATAAAAATACAGAGTGCAAGACTAGCTAGAATGGTGGTAGTTTCATCTTTGAGAAGAGATGTGGCAGCTACGTTCATTCGCAAGAAGATCATTACAATGAGGCTCTGAAGGCCTTTTTATGATAAACATGAATGTCAAAAACTTAGACATCCAAAAACCTAACCCTAGGAGATGAAACACCAAAAATCATGTGGGCCCCGTTTGAGTAAGTTAGTACATTAACTTCCCGAGGGTTGTAAATTTTGCATATGATCTCTGTTTTAGGTGTGTGATAGTTGGTTGGCAAGGTCTTTTCAAGAACTACACATTATGTCATCAAACTCTGACTCCGTCTACAGTTTGAATGTGGCACGCCAAAAACACTGTTTAGGGCCCCAAAACGGCCATGGAAGAACAGAAAGATGTGCTGACATAAAAACTTACAAAATAAGCCAGTTGGATTAGGTGGGCGACCACCAGTCTCTACCT
>SNQJ01S0080704.1:150269-173013 GCA_010110895.2 Picea sitchensis | reverse complement strand
GTCGACCCAGCTGACACGCAGCTGATCACATTTGATTCAGATAGCGAAGAACCACGTATTCCCACCCAAGTAGCCTTCTAGATACTAGTTAAGATCTGGAACACCACATTTTATCAGTGTATCATCGATGAAGGTGCATCCACATGCATCATGTCTAAACATGTATGGCAGAAAATTGGCTCCCCCGAGCTAGTACCCTCTGCCATCACCCTTTGAGCTTACGACAATCGACCAACATCTTTCATAGGGCTTTGTCAAAATGTCCCCATAGAACTTGGGGGAAAGACCATCCTCATTAACATTGAATTTACTGATGCCCAACTTGATTACAATATCTTGTTCGAACGCAACTACATGTATGCTATGAAGGCAGTCGCCTCTTCTTTGTTTCATATGATGATGTTCCCCCACAATGGGAAGATCATCACCATCAACCATCTTACACATTATGAGCCTAAACATTCCTCCAACATCGATAACATCCTCCCCCTTGTCCGTGTTACCTCAAATGATTTTCCAGCTATCAACATTGGCCCTGGATTATTCCCAGACCCATCCATGTTGGGCACTTATCAGGGAGTGCCATTGTTCCTAAACCCATCTTTTTCAGCACAAGTGTGTGTAGTTTCCTCTAAAGGAATAGACATCGGAGACAAGAATCCTATCATTGAGTCCACTCCCCATATCATAGTTCTATCAGTTGAAGAAATACTACCCCAGGATTTCCCTGAGTGGGCCACCGCACCACTTATCACAAATCTTCCCCCCCTCCAGGGGAAAATCCCAGTTTGAGAGATAGTCCCTCAGGCCATTACCCAAATTCCCTTTTTTTACCCCCCACCTAGTGTCGAAGAATTCCAAGTAGCCGCAATGCTTACCCTTCCAAACATGGCACTCGCCATCCCTGTATGGTATCTACATCCACACAATATGGTTCCTCAACCATCCCTCCCTCGGTCAGAGGGAATCCCAATGTAGATCCTAGTACCAACTCCGACCACACCCCAATCGCCAGCACCACTGCTATGACTTGAAGCAGATGAAAGAAGAAAGAGCCTATCGCTCCACTACCTCCCTGCGTTCAACTCCCTTGCACCTTATGTGAAAGAAAAGGACACCCCACTCAAAAATGTCCTTCTCTTCCTGAGTTAGGTAGTTTTATCTTATCTTCCTCAAGCACCTCTTTTTCTTTCCACTCCACCAAGTACATCCCACACTACTACAGAGTCATCAACCACACGCAAAAAAAATATATGAACCACTTTCACCTGTGCCATATGCGCAAAATATGGACATTATACTTATCATTTCCCATCTATCCCATATGTCTGCCACACATTAGCCATGAAACATCACACATATCTACCTGAGCTTCCTCTGGCACTCCATACCAATGCTCCCGTGAATTTAATTTGTTATATTTCTTCGTTAGTCCTGGAGCCAAGGGGAGGTCCATGTCCTCCCACAAAACTACCACCTGGTCACCCATAGTGTTAGTGAAACTAGGATGGCGTTAAGTACCCATCGTCCATATCTAATCCCTTTTTCCCACTTTCATTTTTTGGTACAAGAGCCCATAAGCTCCATTTTCTGAACCATTTTCGGCCACTTACACAGTCATTTTTGTCAAGTGATCATGTTCACTTTTCCCCGGCGGAGCATCTTTTCATGACACACTCAGGTACACATGCTCATGTTCAAAATTATCAAATAATTGTTATACGTTCTTTATCTTCATATATCATTCACGTCGGGTATTTGGTTGTAATGTGTGCAGGTACTTGGTCATCACAATTCAACACAAGCCCCTTCAGGTATATGATTGACACTTGCATGTAGTCATTCCCTCTGAATACCAATTGCATCTCCCAGTCACACCCTCTGATATTCACCTGTAGGATCCTCAAATCTGGCTCTGCAGTACTAACACCTCTGCTGCAATTTGGTACTATCACCCGGTAGCACTCTTCCCCACATGAGTTGTCCCATTTATAGTTCACCTTGCCACTTTGACACTCATGTTGCTTTCACCGCCTATGGATGGGAGTCCCAATAGTCATACGCATGTTCGAGAATCAGACACATACTCCTTCTCCTAATTTTTCTAGCTTCCCAATGGAATCCTAGGTTATCTCATCATGGTTCTATTTTGACTACACCTCCACAGTATCATTAACCATCCATTTCACCCACAGTCAGTTTTCCCATTTGCATATTTCCCTCCATTCATTTACCTCATACAGAAACCCACCTATGGGGCCCCCACCCTCCACCTGTTCTCCACACAACTTGCGCCCTCACAAGATAAGCCATATTACATGGGGGCACCCATTTCTGTATATGTACACTCATTCCAAATCATTTTTTATTCATTTGGCAATTGTAAAACGCCTTTGTTTCCAACATTTACATAGTTTTTTTTTCGTCGCCCTTGGCGACCTTCTTTTTCTAGAAAAGAAACCCATGTCGCCCTTGATTGGGGCATTCATTATATTCTACTTATGTTGACATTGTCCATAAACCCTGAGTATACCACCATCCATGTACCCCCGATCTCTGAGTTTGTCTACTTTTTCATGCCTCTGGCACAATTTAACCCACATCTAGTCATCCCCCTGACAGTAGATCCAGTTTCACAGTTGCTACCACTCATACTTTACATATATCCCCAACCAAGGGAAGTCTTGAGTCTCACTACTCCTAGACTTCGTCCATGTTACTCATCAGTTCTTGATTTTATCTGAGTGGATTCCGTAAAGCCCCCTGCTTCACGAAGTCGCGTCTCCTTTTCTGTTGACATCAACACAATTTCTAGAAGGGAAACAATATCTTGACTCTCATTACCTTTACAATTAGGAGACTCGGACGTCACAGGGAAAACCATCATTGACCCCCTTAACATTCGACTTCAACACTATCTCATGTTATGGTGGGTCTTTCTCTATGACTATTGCAGTTGTTTTATCTTAGCCGAAAACCTCTGAAATTGCATAGACTATCAATGTCTGCACATTTATTGACACTTTCCACCGGTGTCCTTACTTTTTCTCAGAACTTGTTCGCCATCATAATTTTCCTTTGTTATTATCAAACTACCTCGGAGGGTGCTACAATGATCTATGTCCACAACAACTTCAGTCACCATATTTTTAGTTACATGACATGAGCATGGGGCATGCCCACCTCATTTGTACATAGTTTTATTTTCCACACCTTGGGAAAAGATTGGGTCCTACAGGTCCCCCTCTCCTTCCAATGGCTCGCCCTTGATAATCCTCACAACACTCTTTCTTACACTGGTACTATCAGTAGAATAAACATTGATGTATTTCGGCTATATGTATGCTCCTAACCTCACACATTAGGGGGCATCTGTTATCATTGAAATTTTGTCTACAAATGGTTACAGGAATTCGACATCTCTAAACAGCTATTAGTTTACCCATGGACCAAAAATACATTTCCAAAAGGCCCAAAACTATACAATCAGCAATAAAATTAGCATGTGCTAAGACTACATAGGGAGCGCACACACATGCACCATTCAGAAACGCAGAAAAAACGCACATGTGTACGATGCGCGACTGTGGACGCAAAAAACTATGAATCCCTCAAAACAGTGTATTTATGATATTGGTCGGCCTCCCACCCACTTCTGGTTCAGCTTCCAAGTCGATTTGACATCCAAATCTCAGCTGAATCCGGCTGGGTGGCTGGTCAAAGACCTAAGGGTGCCCTAAATGGCTCCTTATTCACACTAAAAGCTGGTTGAATAATGCCTCATAGTTATTCTATAAAAGGAAGCCATGTGTGCACTATATTTTCAAGGAATTCATTTGTAGTGTTATGCTACTAATATTCTCTTGGAGGATCCTCTTTCCTCATCAAGAGCATGCTAGCACCATTTCAATTAGCCATTCATATCACCTCTAGATTGGATGTGCTTTGGATTCTCTTCACCATTTCATTTTAGTTCCGCACTTGTAAGAAGAGCTCAATATTTGGGGGTCCAAGAGCCCTCCCTTGGAGGAAGAGGGGACCCAAAGTCTCCCTTTCTCTTTGGTGTTTTATTTTCACTAATATAATCCTTTCCATTGGTTGCATGAGTTTTGTTTGTTTCTTTTTCTAATGTCCTTATGCACTATAGTTTAATTCCTTTTATCGTTCTTAGTTTAATTCTTTGCTTATCTTTTATGCTTTATGCTTCTAACTCTTTCCTCTACTGTTGTCTTGCCTAGCTGACCTAACTGGGCTTGTAATCACCTTATTTTTCTCATTTAGGTGACAAAAGAGGTGAAACACTAGGTATGGGAATTATAAATTTGTAGTGGTGCCATTTGGACTGACCAATGCACCAGTTATCTTCATGTGCTTAATGAATGGCATATTCAGAAATTATTTGGATAAGTTTGTCATAGTATTCCTAGATGACATACTTATCTATTCTAAGTCTGAAGAGGAGAATGAACATCACTTAAGATTCGTGTTGAAAGTACTGAGAGAACATCAGTTGTATGCCAAGTTGATTAAGTGTTCTTTTTATCAAAAGCAGATCCACTACTTGGGACACATTATTTCATAGCGGGGCATAGAAATAGATCCAGAGAAGATTGAAGCCATTAGAGGATGGCCAACACCCGGAAATGTGTCATACATCAGATATTTTATGGGATTATTTGGATACTACAGAAGGTTCATAGTAGGGTTCTCTAAGATTTCTCATCTCATCACTTCTTTGCAAAAGAACGGAACTAAATTTGAATGGACACTCAAGTGTGAAAATAATTTTAATCTGTTGAAGGAATTACTTACTAGTGCACCTGTGTTAAAGATAGTTGACCCAAATGAAAGTTTTTTGGTATGTACAGACACATGTAAGGAAGGACTTGCAGGAGTCCTCACACAAAATAGACATGTCATTGGATATGAGTCCAGAAATATTAACGAATATGAGAGGAACTATGCCATGCATGACTTGGAACGTGTTGCCATTGTTCATGCCTTGAGGATGTGGAGGAATTATCTCATGGGGAAGAAATTCGAATTAAGGATAGACCACATTGGCTTGAAGTATCTTTTTGAACAGCCAACATTGAATGCCAGGCAAACAAGATGGATGGAATTTTTAGGTGAATATGACTTTGATATCAAGCATATCAAGGGAAAGAAGAATAAATTTTTCGATGCACTTAGTAGAAGAGTGCATACCATGCATGATAATTTTTTCAATATGCATCATTCAGACTTGAAGAGTAGAATTTTAGATGGTATTGTTACAGACCAGCATTACCTACAAGTAAAGGAAAGCTTACAGCAAGGAGATGTATAGAAAAAAATAAAGGAGTATGAGATAAAGGAAGATAGATTACTCATGCATAAAAATAGAATCTATGTTCCTAGTTCTGGAGAACTGAGTAATTTGGTACTGGAGGAAATGCATGATGTCCCTTATGCTAGACATCCTGGTTACCAGAAAATGATTACAACAGTAAGAAGCCAGTTCTTTTGGCCAAGAATGAAGAAGAATGTTGCCGATTACATCTCTCAATGTATGGAATTTCAAAAGGTGAAGGTTGAGCATAGGCACCCAATGGGTTTGCTGCAACCATTGCCAATTCCAGAGAAGAAATGGGAAGTGATCACCATGGATTTCATCACAGTATTAACCAGAACGAATAAGAAACATGATTCAATCATGGTGGTGGTTGAAAAAATAACAAAGGCTTCTCATTTTTTTCCTGTGAAGACAACACATACAGTGGCTAATATTGCAAAAATTTTCATGAAGGAAATTGCTAGGTTGCATGGGATACCTAGGACAATCGTCTCAGACAGAGATACAAAGTTTACCTCCAATTTCTAGAGGGGATTGTTTAAAGGATTTGGCACAAATCTAAACATTATCACAGCATATCATCCCCAGACAGATGGGAAAACAGAGAGGGTCAATCGAATAATTGAAGACATGTTGAGAATGTATGTCATGGATAAGCCATATAAGTGGGAAGATTACTTACACTTGGTTGAGTTTGCATATAATAATGGGTATAAATATTCATTAAGAATGATCCCATTTGAAGCCTTGTATGGTAGGAAATGTGATACTCCAGTAAGCTGGGACATCCCAGCAGATAGAGTGGTACTTGGGTCGGAGTTGCTTAAGGACATGGAAGACCAGGTGGTTAAGATCAAGCAGAATTTAAAGGCAACTCAGGATAGACAGAAATTCTATGCAAACAAGAATAGGGCTGCTAGAGAATTTAAAGTAGGGGAGCATGTACTTTTGAAAGTGAAGCCCAAGAAAATCTCTTTGAAATTGGGTAGTTGTACAAAGATGGCATCCATATTCTGTGGTCCATTTGAAATATTGGATAGAATAGGATTAGTTGCATATGTGCTTGCATTTCCTGCTTCCATGAATGTGCACAATGTATTCCATGTATATTTACTAAAGAAATATGTACATGACCCTAACCATGTTATTGATTGGCATCTTATTCGGGTAGAGACGGAGGGATATTTTCAGGTTCAGTCAGTGCGGGTATTGGACAGAAAAGTCAAAATGCTCCAAAATCGAGTTATAGAGCTGGTAAAATCTCAATGGACCTGCTACGGTCCTGAAGATGCTACCTGGAAGCATGAATATGCCATGTGGGCAGAGTACACGCAGCTTTTTGAATAAATTTGAGATTTTGATGTCTATTTTGTATATGTACTAAGGATAGTGCCAAGATAAGGGGGAGGGGATGTAACACCCCGGGTTTCGAACCCCTATTTTAAATAATGTATTGTTAAAATTATGAGAGGCTAGGGTGCCCAAGCAATTATTAAAAGGCCAGTGTACCCAAGACATGTAATTTTTTCTATCATTATTAATAATAAACACATCGTTGGTTGCTAGACAGACAAGGACTAGAGTTAGGGGGATATGATTCCACAAGAGAGGGGGCTTGAGGGGATAAGTGGTTATTCTTATGTTAATTACCCTTTTTCCTAAGGGAGGGGATCGGTTACATGAGCTTCTTGGAGAAGGCCAGGAGGTTCTTGATTCCCCATGAAGTTACTTAAACCTGCCTCTGGTCTAATGGGGGGGTTCGAGTGATGGCTTGTTTGTTGATTTCTTGTACGTTCATTCATTTCCCTCATGCACTTTCATGCACTCACTCACCCATTCATTAATCCATCCTCATCTGCATCTTGTCTTGGGAAAGGGAACCAAACTACTGAATATTATCCATGGGATAGTTGGTTGTAGTGGTCCCTGGTGTAATCCAGCCATGATTTGAGGCCTGCATGTCTGAGATGCATTGGCCTGTGTCCAACGTTGCTCACAACTGCAAGCCTTGAGAGTTTCAACATTGAGATTCTAGACCAGTTTCACTAGAGCCCGAATTAAGGAGAAGGATTGTCTGAGGGACTGCGTGGCAGAGAAGGCTGGAGGTTCATTCTCTCTGGTGGTGCAAGATGGGTAGAAGAGAGTTGGGTACTTGGATTGGTGTGAGAGATGGGAATCCTGTGACATCTTGGGTACTGACTGGTTTGGGAAGCCAAGTAACACTCTAGAACCATCCTTGTGGATTCATAGCCCTGGCTCAGGGATGACATTTTTGTTGATATTTGGAATAGTAGTGTCTACAATTGGGTGGAACGTCCTTGGTATGCATATAATTGGTGTCATCTTTCATAAAGATAAGTGCTCTATGTTATGGTATCAATTGCATGTATATGAATGTATTTCCACTGTATAATTAATTATCGTTTAATTGAATCTTTAGACTATGCATGCTTGTTGACTATTGTTGTGCATGTTGTTAAAGTCTTTCCTTTTATGCATCCTTAAATTTTAAAAAGGTATCGGTAAGATAAAGAAGTCCAAGGGTGGGATTGAAGGTAGCATACCCCAGCCTGTGGGTGGCTGGGTATGTTACAGGTAGTGTACCTGTACATTACCCAAGCCAATAGTGTACATTACTCGAACTTTGTTGTTGTCATCACCGTGCATGTGCATGGATAGTTTAAGAGTTGGAGCATTGTCCATTAATCTCTCCTACCATCTAAAATCTGATACTTCCATCACGAGACTGGTACTTGGGAAGATTGGTATTGTGGACAAAGGGAAATCTGGGTTGAATGCAGGTTCAAGAGGTGGGTTTTCATGCCTATGGTCAAAGAAGTGGGTTGTCATCCATAGGAATTCTCTCTAGGTTATAGTTTTTCTATGTCGAAGAAGTGGGTTGCCAGTCTCGTGAGTAGTTTTCTCTAGGAGAGAAACTACTCAAAATTTTTCCTTGGTGCACTGGGCAATAACTACAAGGCTCTAAGACTTCCCATCTAGCATGTTGTTGAATCCCCAGAAGGGGAGTGAGGAAATTGAAGGATTGTTGAGCAGAGAAGTGGCACACTTCTTGGGGTGGGATAGTGATGCAAGAGCATCATTGGCAAGCACAGCAAAGGCAGGACCACTCAAGACATGGGAGTTATTCCAGAACTTCAACGTTGGCAGTTGCAGCCAATTTTGAAATATTCCTTAACTCAGTGCCAAAATTTACCTTTGGAGGCACGCTTGAACCAGTGCTGAAATTTACCCTTTGAGGCACGTTTTGAAAATCGCAAGTGGACCAGGAGTTTCCATTATGGCCCTAGATTGGGACTGTTCTAAGATAGCTAGTAGATTAAGTTTTAGAGTAGATAAGTAGGCAGGGGAAACCCTAAAAATCACTATGAGTTAAATAGAATTTTGGTAAGCCCAAATAGGGTTAGTTGTAATACAAAGGGAATTTAGTCGTAAGAGAAATGCGAGTTAGCAGGAGATCTCAGTTTTCAGTGATTGTAAATTGAATGTATTTTGTAGCCATTCTGGCACTTGTGAATATAACAGAAGGAAAATTGATCCAAATACATGGTGTGTGAATAGTGTTTGCAATTTCCTGTCATTATGTTTTTATGTGTAAGTGAATGAATCAAAATAGGAGAGAATGGAACTTTGGAAGTTAGTCTTTTTTTTTCAGTTTCAATTATTTCTCTTCATTTGAAGCTCTACAAGGTGTGCATCGGGCCTGAGGGGAATGCAAGGAGATCGGGAGGAATTTCTCTGTGAGAAACCCCTTGGATATGAGTTATCGAGATCCCTTAGATGCAAGGAGTGCATGGGAAATCGAATTCTGCACCAGACAAAGCTCAGGAGGAATAACACTTCAGAAAGTGTTATCAATATCTAGGAACCCATTTCCCAGGAGAAGCGAAGGTCGAAACCTTTGGGGACTTAGAAACTTTTCTAAGTCTGAGAGACTAAGAGCTCAGGAGAAGGAGCGTTATTGATTGTTAGATCACGGTGGAGAATCAACAGTCTTCTGATTTGAGACAAGTGCACAAGTGTTAACATTGCGTACATCTAGGAGGGAAAACCCTTGAAGACTTGAACAGATGGTGGAGAGCCTCAAGGAGGAACCATCGACATCCTGCAAGCCGTTGGATCAAGTGGAACTGTGAGAAGGTTAATGGTGACGGAATTTCAACACCCAAAACTCAGGAGGGATAACAACCGTCGATGCCCAATAGTTCTATACCATTGGTCCATTTCATGATATCAGCTATCACGAGTTGGGAGGACAGAGGTCCTTGACTCCCAAAACCCTGAATCACAAAATAGTGATTCACCAAGACAAGATCAAGACCGTCGAATCTTCGGAGGATTAAAGTCGTTGATCTGCAGCGAGGGAGTGTTTCATCATTTCAACGACCAGGAGGAGGAACGACGAACTTCGTGAAGGGAGAATTCACAAAACGTGAAACGCCGAAGTGATCGCAATCGTCGTCCAAGAGGATATTTGGGCCATAGATCCCGTGTCATCGTGATTTCAGTGTTCGTGATTTGGAGGAGTCATATGAGCCTTCGTGGCAAATTTTTTGGTCACGATCATATGGTCAAGTGAGTTGGGAAAGGGGAGGAGATAACCTCCATTAGCCCTCATCGGGGTTTTGGGACTTGGAGGGGCCAAGGACGCGTTGTATTGGAAATCCCAAGGTCGTGAAACGTGACACATTTTTTTTTAGTTAAGCCCAAGGTCACACCTGCAGTCACATGGAGTGGAGGCTTGCGCCTAGTGTTGGTTTGCGTAGGAAAAACACATACAAGGGCCTGTGGACTTGGAGATAGAGGTTCTAGTTCAGAACCAGGAGAGTCGTTCCAGATCCAGAATCAAAGATCTTGACCGGGAGGTCACGCAACCCTTAGCAGGGATAGGGGGTCTACATCAGGTGGTATCAGAGCATAAATTCTTCATCTGTAGACTTCAAGTGAAAGAGAAAGAGAAGAGAGGGGAGACAGAGAACTCAAATTTTTACTCTGTGTGTCGCAATAAGTCAACACAATGCCACCAAGGAGACGAGGAGAGGCACCTTTAGCCAACCGTGTTGTAGAGAAGGAGATGCAAGAACTTCGTGCCAGATTGGAAACAATGGAAGCAGTGCAAAGAAGAGCACCAGACGTTGGAGACTTCAGTGATGCAGAAAGTGAAGAGGTTGAGGTTGAAGAAGTTGCAGGAGAGGAGGTTGCAGAAGAACTTTTGTTGAGAGCAGTTTCTAGGTTGGGAGGCAGAGCTAAGATAGAGGTTCCCATGTATGAGGGGAATCTATATGTTGAAGAACTATTGGATTGGATAAGATCCATGGACAAACACTTAAACTATGAAGATTTCTATGAGGAGAAGAAGGTGAAGCGGGCAGCCACCAGGATAAAAGGGCATGCAGTGTTGTGGTGGGATGAACTGCAAGCTGAGAGGAGAAGTAAAGGCAAGTAGGGGATAAAGAGTTTGGACAAAATGGTGGCCAAGTTGAAGGCTAAGTTCATACCTAAGGACTATTAAATCAATCTGTTCAGGAAGCTACAGAACCTAAGATAGAAAGGGATGACAGTTAAGGAGTACACTGAGGAGTTCTACTAACTAAACATCAGAACTGGACAAAGAGAGAGAGATGAATAAAAATTTGTTAGATATATAAATGGCCTGAGATACAAAATCCAGGATGAGATCAGTATGATGTCAGTAAAAACCGTGGAGGATGCTTATCAGGTTACACTGAAGGCAGAGGAGAAGCTGGCCAGAAAACAAAACCAGCGAGGAAGAGGTAAAATCTTAGTCCCAACCAAGAACAAGGGATTTACCCATGACAGAGTGCACAATCCTTAGGATAAGGCTAAGAAACTACACCATCATTCAGAATGAGGAGGACGTTCCAGAGGAAGACAGGATGGTTGAAGAAACCCTCCTAGAGAAAGAGGCAAAGGAGGAATAGGATGTTATGCCTGTGGAAATATAGGGCACATGTCTTGGGAATGTCCCAAAAAGAAGAAGGAATGAAGAGAAGCTCACATTTCAGAAGCATAGTGAAGATATGTTGAAGCAGAAAGAGCAGAGGATGGAGCATCCCTAATGTTGAGAAAAAATCTCTTAAAACCAGAGGCAGAAATTGAAAATCGAGTGCAGAGAAATAGTCTCTTCAGGACAGCTTGCAAGACTAAGGACAAAGTATGTAAGGTGATCATTGACAGTGGGAGCACTGACAACCTAGTATCCACAGAGATGGTGGAGAAATTGGAGTTCAAGACAACTGCACATCCAAATCCATACAAGGTCTCATGGTTGCAAAAAGGACACCAGGTAATGATTACTAAACAATTCCTGGTTGAGATTAAAATAGGAGGTTATAAAGATGAAATCCTATGTGATGTAATTCCCATGGACGTATGCCATATTCTATTGGGAATACCGTGGTGGTTTGACAAAACGTCATTCATGATGGGAGGAAAAATACCTATACATTGGAGAAGAATGGTAGAACACATATGTTGGTTGCCAATAGAGGAGAAGAGACTGAAAGAGGAAGCCAACACCATCATACTTCTCATGAGTGGGAAGGAACTCCTGAAAGAGGTCAAGGAAGAGAAGGAGATGTAGTTTGTTGTGGTAAGGAAACCCAGATTTATCCTTACAAGTACATCAATGGATGATTTTCCTGAGGAAGTTCAAGAATTGTTGGATAATTTCGTTGATATAGTGGTGGATGAGATGCCAAACGCATTTCCACCCATCAAGAGTATTAGTCATCATATCAACTTGATACCAGGATCAAGTCTGTCAAACAAAGAAGCATATAGATTGACACCTCGAGAGAATGAAGAGGTAAAGAGCCAAGTCCAAGAGTTACTAGACAAGGGTTTGGTTAGAGAGAGTTTGAGCCCATGCGCAGTACCAACTATGTTGAGTCCAAAGAAAGATGGAGGATGGAGAATTTGCACAGACTCGAGAGCCATCAACAAGATCACCATCAGGTATAGATTTCCTTTACCGAGAATGGATGATTTAATGGATTGCTTAAGTGGAGAAAATTTATTTTCTAATATAGATCTGAAAAGTGGATATCACCAGATCAGGATGAGAGAAGGTGATGAATGGAAAAAAACCTTTAAGACAAATGAAGGTCTGTATGAGTGGTTGGTTATGCCATTTGGCTTAACAAATGCCCCAATCACTTTTATGAGGCTGATGAATGAAATTCTGAAAGATTTCATTGGAAAATTTGTGGTTGTATATCTGGACGATATATTGATCTTTAGCAAGAATAAAGAGGAGCATTTGAGGCACCTAACGCTAGTAATGAGAAGGCTACAGCAAGAGAAGTTGATGATAAATATGAAGAAGTCCTCTTTTATGAAGATAAAACTCATTTACTTGGATTTTGTGATCTCTTCAAATGAAATGAAGATGGATCCAGAGAAGGTGAAAGCGATCAGAGAATGGTCGTCACCAAGAAGCATGTTCGAGGTAAGGAGCTTCCATGGATTAGCGAGATTCTATAGGAAGTTCATCAGAGACTTCAATGGAATTTGTGCACCAATGATGGATACAGTGAAGAAGAAGCATAATTCATTTAAGTGGACAAAGGAGGTTGAAAGGAGCTTCAATATACTGAAGGAGAAGATAACAGAATGACCAATTTTGGTCTTTCCAAATTTTGAAAAGAGATTTCAGGTAAGATGTGATGCAAGTGGAGTTGCAATAGGAGTAGTTTTGAGTTAGGATAACAGACCTGTTGCCTATTTCAGTGAGAATTTGAACGAGACCAAGAGGAAGTACTCCACATATGACAAGGAATTTTATTCCATAATTCAAGCCTTGAATAAGTGGAGACATTATCTTGTCCCACAGGAATTTGTCTTGTACAGCGATAACCAAGCCCTACAATTCATAACCAGGCAGGAAAAATTGAATCAAAGGCATGAGAAATGGGTTGAGTTTATGCAGAATTTTACTTTTGTCATAAAACATATTGTTGGAAATGCTAACAAGGTTGTTGATGCATTAAGTAGGAGATGTTTAATTCTGCAGGAATTCARGGTGAAGACCTTAGGGTTTGAACAMCTTAAGGATATGTATTGTGATGATACAAACTTCAAGGAAGTATATGAAGCATGTACAAACCCTGTATTGAGAGATASAAGTCAGTGGGCAGAGTACATGATTCAAGAAGGACTGTTGTTCAGAGGAAGTCAATTGTGCATACCAATATTCTCAATGAGGGATAATCTTCTGAAGGAGAATCACAGTGGAGGATTGGCTGGACATTTYGACCATGATAAAACGTTTGCACAGTTGAGAAGTTCATATTATTGGCCGGGTATGAGAACAGAGGTGATAAAATTTGTGAACAGATGTAGAATCTGCCAACATGAAAAGTGGAAAAGACGGAACACTRGATTGTATCAACCATTGCCAATACCAGAGAGGCCTTGGGATGCAATAAGAATGGATTTTGTGTTGGGATTGCCAAAGACACAAAGGGGATTTGATTCCAAATTTGTGGTAGTGGATAGGTTTTCAAAGATGGCACATTTCATCCCATGCCAGAAGACCAGTGATGCAACACATGTTGCAAATCTGTTTTTCAAAGAAGTTGTGAGACTTCACGGCCTACCTAGGAGCATTGTCTCGGACAGAGACACAAAATTTATTGGCCACATTTGGAGGATGTTATGGAAGAAGATGGGGACATATTTGTCCTTTAGCTCAGCTTATCACCCTCAAACAGATGGATGGACTGTGGTGGTAAACAAAATTTTGGGAAATTTAATGAGTTTAGTCACAGAGCATCATAATCAGTGGGATCAAATTCTACCACAAGCAGAATTTGCCTACAATGACTCACCAAACAGGAGTACTGGAAGGATCCCATTCCAAATACTATATGGAATGCAACCCAGGGGAGTTTTTGAGTTGAGAGAATTGGAACGGGGTGAGATCAGAAGCGCTAGAGCAGAAGATTTTGCTGTTGAAATGTAGAAACTCCATAGCCAAATCAAAGAATTGTTGCAGAGTTCTAACCAGAAATACAAGCACAGAGCTGATCAACATCGCAAGGAACTTGAATTTGTAGTAGGATATCGATTTTTGGCACATCTCAGGAATGAAAGGTTCCCTAGGGGAACATATAACAAGTTGAAGATGAAGAATATAGAACCCTGTAAGATCTTAAGGAAGTTTGATGCAAACACCCATGAGATTGAGCTGCCTGATGGTGTGGGAATTTTGCCCATATTCAATGTTTCAGACATGTATCCTTATAGGAAATATGACACTGAAGGATCATAAGATCAAGGAAATATTCAATAGGAGAAACAGATACCTGTGGTAGAAAATCCACAGATGGAGAAAATTGTGGATCAAAGGATTGGCAAGAAGACCAGAAGGAAAACCTATTTTGAATATCTAGTCAAATGGAAGGGACACCCAATCGAAGATCCCAATTGGGAAAATGAAGTTGCCGCCCAAAAGCTGGGAAAATCAATGCAGGAGCTCATGGACAGGAGTCCATGAATTTTTGTCAAGGGGAGTATGATGCGGGAGCATTGTTGGCAAGCGCGCAGAGGCAGGACCACTCATCACATGGGAGTTCTTCTAGAACTTCAACGTTAGCAGTTGTAGACGATTTTGAAATTTGCCTTAACTTAGCACCAGAATTTACCTTTGGAGGCACACTTGAACCAGTGCCAAAATTTACCCTTTGAGGCACGTTTTGGAAATCGCAAGTGAAGTAGGAGTTTTCATTACGACCCTGGATTGAAACTGGTCTAAGATAGCCAGTAGATCAAGTTTTAGAGTAGATAAGTAGGCAGGGGAAACCCTAAAAATCCTTGTGAGATAAATAGAGGTTTGGTAAGCCTAGATAGGGTTAGCTGCGATATAGAGGGAAGTTAACCATAAGAGAACTGCGAGTTATCAGGAGATCTCAGTTTTCAATGATTGTAAATTGAATGTATTTTGTAGCCATTTTGGCACTTGTGAATATAACAGAAGGAAAATTGATCCAAATCATGGTGTGTGAATAGTGTTTGCAAATCCATTCTGTTTTTATGTGTAAGTGATTGAATCAATATAGGAGAGAATGGAACTGTGGATGTTAGTATTTTTTTTTCAGTTTCAATTGTTTCTCTTCATTTGAAGATCTACAAGGTGTGCATCGAGCCTGAGGGGAAGGCAAGGAGATAGGGAGGAATTTCTCTATGAGAAACCCCTTGGATATGAGTTATCGATATCCCTTAGACGCAAGGAGTGCACGAGAAATCGAAGTCTGCACCAAACAAAGCTCAGGAGGAATAACACTTCATAAAGTATTGTCAAGATCCAGGAACCCATTTCCCAGGAGAATCGAAGGTTGAAACCTTCAGGGACTTAGAAGATTTTCTAAGTCTGAGAGACTAAGAGCTCAGGAGAAGGAGCGTTATTGACCGTCAGATCACAATGGAGAATCAGCAGTCGTTTGATTTGAGACAAGTGTGCAAGAATTAATGGTGTGTACGTCCAGGATGGAAAACCCATGAAGACTTGAATGGTTTGTGGAGAGCCTTGAGGAGGAACCATCAACATCCCACAGGTTGTTGGATCAACTGGAACTACGAGAAGGTTAATGGCGAGGGCATTTCAATGCCCAAAAATCAGGAGGGATAGCAATCGTTGATCCCCAATATATCTGGACCGTTGGTCCATTTCGTGATATCAGCTATCACGAGTTCGGAGGACAGAGGTCCTTGACTCCCAAAACCCCAAATCACAAAATAGCGATTCACCGATACAAGATCAAGATCATCGGATATTTGGAGGCTTAGAGTCATTGATCTATAGTGAGGGAGTGTTTCAAAATTTCGACGACCGAGAGGAGGAACAAATGGACTTCGTGAAGGGAGAAGTCACGAAATGCGAAATGTCGAAGTGATCGCAAYYGTCGACCGAGGGGAGATCTCGGTCATAGATCCCACATCATCGCAATTTTTGTGTTCRTGACTTGGAGAARCAGACACGCCTTTGTGTTRAAWWTTTTGGTCACGAGCATGTGGTCACGTGAGTTGGGAAAGGGGAGGAGCTAACCTTCATTAKCCCTCATCGGGGTTTCATGACTTGGAGGGGCGAAGGACTCGCTGTATTGGAAACCCAGKGGTCACGCCTGTAGTCACGTRGAGTGGAGGCTTGTGCCTAGTGTTGGTTTGCAGAGGAAAACACAGACAAGGGCCTATGGACTTGGAGATAGAGGTTCCATTTCGAAACCAGGAGAGTCGTTCTGGCTCCAGAATCAGAGATCCTGATCGGGACGTCACGCAACCCTTAGGAGGGATAGGGGGTCTACATAAGACAGGCATGTGGGGAATGAGAGACTATAGGCTATTTGCAGTAGTTGGGCACCTTGGACGTAGCAATTATGTTGTTGGACAGACCTTAGACTGGCTTAGTAATCCATTTTCCCTGGTAGATTTTAGTCCCAACTCGGGTGTGACCCACTGCTGAGATTACGAGTAGTGTGGTCTATGGTTGGGAGGAATGTGGAAGGTATACACACATTTGGTGGTATTTCTATCAAAGATAAGTATTAATTGTGTGTTAAATTACATGTTGCAACTGTATTTATGCATTTTTTCTTATGGGTTTTTCCCTGTGTATGTTGCATGTGTATTGCTAGTATTATTTTGCATGAATCTGTATATTTTCATAGTTTCTGCATGCTTTAATTTTTGTATATAGTTCTGAAATAGTTCCATATGGCATTCACCTGCAGGTGGTTGGGGATGCTACAATATGGTATCATAGCATGAAAGTTGTAAGTGGAATGACCTAGCCTGGGTGGTTGGGTATGTTACAATATGTTACACAGAGGGAAGAATTGCCATCTATCAACTCAAGGAAAAGGAATCCATGTGGTGGGACCAATTTGTGCATGTGAAACACATTAATGGGAAAAATGTTACTTGGAAGGAATTCAAGAAGTATTTTCAAAAGAAATACTTGACTAAGAGATACTATGACAAGAAAATGAAGGAGTTCTTTGAACTCAAGTTGGCGAGCATGACCATAGATGAATATGAAAGAAGGTTTTTAGAACTGCTAAAGTATGTTTCTTTCATAAAGGATGAGCCAATTAAGATTCAAAGGTATTTGAGTGGGTTTCCATCATTCATCAGTGATAAGATACAATATGATGTTCCCAAAACATTGGAGGAGACCATAAGGAGAGCTAAATGCCTTTATGATCAAAATAAAGGAAGGCCAATTTTCCAAAAAGATTGGGAATACAATAAGAAAAAGAAGATGGAACAGAGGAAGAAAGGGGATAAGCAACCATTATTCAGAAATAATCCTTAGGGACGACTAGCTTCTAGAGACCCCAAAATGATTGATATAGGGGGAAAAAGACCAAGGAAACCACCTATTAAATGTTTGGGTTGTGGGGGAGATCATATGTTTATAGATTTTCCTCACAGAGGTGATAAATTTAGGTTTGTTCACAATGTACAGCAAGCTGAGACAGTGGAGGACATGAGCAGAAATGTACCTAGGATCTATGCCACCCTGGACAACAAGCAAGTTGAGTTTCAGTCACATATGATTGAAGTAGAAGGTAATCTCAACCACCAAACCATTGTTATTTTAACTGATTCAGGATATATTCATAGTTATATAGATCCTAATATGGTGGAAATATTGCATTTTCTAAGAAGCAAGCATGGAAAATCTTGGTTGGTGTAGTTGGGTACCTGTAATGTCCCTACGTTTGGAAATCATTATATTACAGAGTGTTATGTTGACCAGAGTAGCCAGATGGTTGTGATAGCGAGTATAGGAGCTATTGAGGGTTTTGTTGGGCCCGATTTGCATTGTTCATCATATTTCATCATTGGGATCCATTCCGCACAACATAGCTTTGGTTTCGTTGCATTCCGACGATTTCCGTAATTTTGAGTTATTTTGGGTTATATTTTAATTAAATTCACTAAGGTTGTATTGGGCATAATACTTGGAGAAACCTCTTAGTGTAATAGTTCATCGGAATTGGAAGGATGAGCACTACAGGATAGGATTATGAGAAGCTACTTTCAGTGGCTAGAGAATCCATAAGGAGGGATAAATCACTTTTTAGAGGTAAAATGGTTAATTATTTAATTAAAGTTATTTAATTAATTAATAATAAAATAAAGTAAAAGTCACTTGGAGAGACAAGGTGAACTAGGGGTATAAAAGAGAGATAGGTGCGTTTATTCTCTCATTATGTTGATTATCATTTTGATGTCTGGATTCTTGCTAGAGAGCCCATGAACTTGTGTTTTTGAGGGTTTTGACTGAACAAACCCCAGAGATCAGCTCAGTGGTAAAATATCCCACCCAACCTAGTCAAATCCTGGTCACAGAGGTGAAATATTCCTCCTTCACCATTCTAATGTAGGTACTATTCAGTTATAGGAGCTCTTGACGCAGTAGGGCGCAACTTGGAGGGTTTTTGCGGAGCTAGGATGCATTGATCTTGACAGAGGAGTTCGTGGAGGGTTGTAGACACTATATCTTAGAGAGATTTTACTTAATAGGTGCTTTTTATCCCCAGGGCACCTTTTTTCTTCATTTATTGAGTGGGTACTTCATCCCATTCAATATATCATTCAGGGGGACACGTTTCCACTGGAGGAGGGCACACTATTATTAGAGATCTTGGGTTATTGAGGGGAATATCTTTTCTGATAGACTGGATCTTTGGAATCGAGGTTTCCTACCCCCGATATACATCTTTTCACTTGGTTTTAGTGGTTTGGAAGCCATCTTCAAGGAGCTTGAATTATTGGCATGTTCAGCTAGTGAGGCCACACCAGTATTAGAGATATTGTTGTGGGGAGGTCTCCCAATTGTGATACAGCCTAGAGATTACTCATATCCTATAGCCATCACTAGATCTATCTTCTTGTAGAGTTTTGCAGAGGTTTGAGGCCATTAGAGAGGAGGTTGTATTTTCCTTGGACCATACCAGCTAGGAAGTGTGCATTCAACTAGAGAGGGTATCACATACAGCAGTGGGCATCAGTTGGGCCTCAGTGTTACTTGGTCTTCAGCTTGGAGAGGATTTTGGAAGCCTGGATATTCATCTAACTTGTATCTTGGAGGATTTATCATCCATACACTCTATTCTCTTCGACGTGTTACAAATTTGCTCCATTTTGTATGAGGTCAGAGATAGATTATTAATAAATCAGATCTAAGGTATTTATGGTTATTTCTTGTTTTGTTGATATTTCATCTTGTTAATTATATGCCATTGTTGTATATACATCATTTACTTGCTGCAAACACTCAAACAAACCATAATATTAAACCCTATAGCAACTCAAGAAGAGAAATCTGCAAAGTGTTTGACAAAATACCTCAACCAGAAAAACACATAAAACTCCATAAAAACTCAGTGTTCCAAACATATTGGGTTGGGAACATTAAACTACTAGAGCTAAAAGAAAAAATAATGAGATGGTTAAGGCATGTCCAATGAACTTGAATGTACTGAGAACCAGGAAATATTTGAACATCTTACCTTTAGGTTCCTATGACTGTTTAATTGGTATGGATTGGTTGGAACAAAACCATGCTATAATATATTGTTATAATAAGGCATTTACTTTTTGGGATGAGGATGGGAACCTAAGGACAGTTTTGGGAATTCCCAAGGCGGTAACTATCAGAGAAATTTCAGCATTGCAGCGGAAGAAAAGTTACAGAAAAGGGTGTCAAATATTTGTTGTACATATGGAAGAGACACCTAAAGATAAGGTGTCAAATATTGAATATTATGCATTCCTAAAATAGTTTGAATATATATTTAAAGAAATACCAGGTTTACCCCCTAAAAGATATATTGATTTCTCCATCAATCTAATTCCTGGAGCAACCCCAGTATCCAAGATCCCTTATAGGATGAGTACACCGGAATTGAAGGAGTTACAAATGCAATTTGAAAAGCTTCTGAAGAAGGGGTATATATGCCTAAGTGTGTCACCTTGGGGTGCCCTAGTATTATTTGTGAAGAAAAAGGATGGAAAATTAGTACTTTGCATGGACTTCAAGAAGTTTAACAAGGTAACTATGAAGAATAAGTATCATTTTCCAAGGAAAGATGACCTCTTTGATCAATTGAAAGATGCAAAAATATTCTCCAAGGTTGATCTCAGGTCAGGGTATCATTAGGTAAGAATTAAAGAAGAATATATTAGCAAGACTGCTTTCAAAACAAGGTATGGGCATTATGTGTTCACAATGGTGTCATTTGGGTTATCAAATGCACCAGTTGTCTTCATGTGTTTAATGAATGGTATTTTCAAATAATACTTAGATAAGTTTGTCATTGTGTTCTTAGATGAAATTTTTATATATTCTAAATCGAAGGAAGAGCATGAAAAACACTTGAGGATGGTGTTACAGGTATTAAGGGAGCATTATTTGTATGCCAAATTAAGCAAGTGCACATTTTATCAGAAGCAAATTCATTATTTGGGGCATATCATTTCAGAGAAGGGATAGCAGTAGATCCTAAAAATATTGAGGCCATTAGAGGATGGCCATCACCAAAGAATGTGATAGAGGTCATATCATTCATGAACTTTGTAGGCTACTATAGAATATTTATTGAGAGATTCTCAAATATTGCACACCCGATCACTTCCTTGCAAATAAATGGGGTGAATTTTCAATGGAGTTTGGATTGTGAAAAGAGTTTTCAACACCTGAAGCAGTTATTAACAAGTGCTCCAATACTAAGGATTGTTGATCCAGATAAAAACTTCATTATATGCATTGATGCATGCAAATAAGGGTTAGGTGGAGTACTCAGTTAAAAGGGGTATGTGGTATGTTATGAACCAAGGAAGTTAAAGGAGCATGAAAGGCATTATGTTACTCATGATTTGGATTTGGAAGCCATAGTGAATGCCTTGAAAATGTGGAGGTACTACCTCATGGGAAAAAGGTTTGAGTTGAGGATGATGCAGGAGCATCTCCCATATCAAGCGAGCCAGCGCGAAAGCGGAAGACAGTTGGACAAGCGCCATCACAAATTTTGAAATCACCTTGGAAGTTGTTGCATGAACATTAATGTGGAAATTTAATGAAGCGCACTTTTATATTGTAAACGGAACTTGAGCCTTTAGCTCTCGTCCTTAGTAGGTAGAAGGCATTTAAGATAGTTAATGGAAAGTAGATAGAATTTAATTTCTATATTAGACAGTTGTAGAGCGCAAGAGGGAAATGGGATATAGACACCCTCATTGTGTATTGTAATATTATCAATCCAGGAAGAGGAAGAGCATACAGAGATTTTTGTAAGAACACCCATGTACAGATATTTGAATTAATAGAAGAGCTTGATTCAAATTCATGGTTTTGTGTCTATTCTCTGTGTATTGATGTTGATATGCTCATGAATATTTGCTTCCTATTTTACATTTGCTTTACATGTTGTGTATATGATTTCATGTTTGAGTTTGAAGTCTGAAGGGAAGTAGGAATGAGTTTCAATTGTTTCTCTATTTGAGCCGGGGATTCCTGCAAGGAGTGCAATTGAAGTGTCCGCAAGGAGTGTGTTGACAAAAGGCTCAGGTTGTTTAGCTTTTGTTCTCGTCCATCCCAAGAGTGCATACAGGCACAGGAGCTATGCAAGGAGTGTGCAGGCCAAGTTAAGTCTCAGGGTTGCGAACCTGAGTAAAGTATTGAAGGATTGTTGTTGCAGGTGTGCACAAAATCGAAATTATTCAACACTTGAAGTGTTTGAAGGTTGTCGCAAGGAGTGCGATTAAGAGGCTTCTTTTAGAGAACTTGAAGCCGTGGGATAATCTCAGGAGGTATAGAACCTTCGAGTAATCTCCAAGAGAACCACAGGGGGTTTGTGCCGTGAAGTGTTTTAAACAAGTGTTGCAAGTAGTGTGCAGGTGGACAAATCTTCGTGGAGGAGTACTTGGTTCATTTCACAGAATTCATCGGAAGGAACGGACGGTCGGTATTCTCTGAGGAGAATCCACGATATTCCATGAGCCATTAGATCTCACAGAGGTGCAGGGGATATATAGTGACATATTCTCTTAAGGTTCTAAGCTCAGGAGGGGAAGAACTATAGATCCAAGTCACGAGGACCATTGGATTTACGCGTGGACTCACATATTGGGGTTTCGTGGGTCGAAACTCCATAACATTGCAACGGGAATCGCGAAACTGCGATGCGGGATATCCTGAAAGGCTAAGAGGATAGTGTGGGCCACAAGGGTCAGAGTGGAGGATAGGTGGCATGAGCTATCATAGTTTCATGGCAAGAAGTCCCGAAACATTGACATCAGGATTCGCGATATAGCGAAGTCTGAAATCCCGACGAGGTGATGGGACATGGAAAAGTCAACTCG
>SNQJ01S0080704.1:108789-140392 GCA_010110895.2 Picea sitchensis | reverse complement strand
TTATAATGAATGGTCCATATTTACAATGAAATTACAATATACTTATACAAGGAAATTTTTCCTTCAGGGGCTTCGCCCCCGGACCCCACAGAGGGGGTAACTCCCCTCTGCACTCCCTCGCGTGGAAGAGTGTACATTCTTTTGGGGTGTAAAGTCTTCATGGGATATAAACATGGCTGAAAACAAAGACCTATAAATCTAGAAGATAATCAGGCTCCATAACCAACAACATCCATTTAATTGGACAGTGGAGGTTTTTGTTGTGATCAACAATTGCGATCATGATCGAAGGCCATTGTTGCATCGTGACCCCCACGAACCTGCCAACAATTAACAAAGGGGGGAGTCCACAAAGGAAACTGTTGGTTTTTATCCTGATGATGTGCCATCTCCTGGTGAATTTTGGCCCCCCATGGTGTTTTCCAAAACCACCAAGGGAATGCCCCCCCCCCTGACATCAATATTCCACGGTCTCATGCTCATGGTTTTGTAGACAGGCAGGTGTCCTCCCCACCATGGCTCCACATCACCTACCTCTACCACATCTTCCTCTTGTTTCCATTGTGTACCTACCACCATGGTAGTACATGCACCCATATACCACGTTAGTTGACACTTGGCCTCCACATCACACCGACATCATCGTACAGACAAATTCCCAATTTTTTTCCAATTTTGCCTATTTTCGCAATTTTCCAAATATGCCCAATTTCACAATTCATTTCCTTGTCACCATTGAATATATGTTATTAGATTCATATGGAAACTCTCATCCATGTATGTATTAATTTGACCTCTACACACAAATTTTGACCTTTCCCCATCAAATTCTCTAAGGATTTAACTATAGAATTTGGGGCTTTTGCCCAAAATTGCCCAATTTGCCTAATTTTTCCCAATTCCACCATGGGCACTCTACAAATTTGAAATTCAGCCATCTACAAGCCCGAGAATAGAAAATTAGAAATTTAAATAGAGGATTTTTAATTCATGTTCTTGATTCTTGTAAATTATCTGTGAAATTGTTGGCACAGGGACAGACCCAGGGTTCAACTATAACAAGCACCAACAAGCCCTAACTGGTCACCCTTTCAAAAACACCTACGAAGCAGATGCAATCTCACCCAAAGTAGAAATATGGAGTTGCAGGACACAGGTGTCTACAACCAAAGGAAATGCAAGTGGATTCAAGGGAACAACACACATAGACCTAGTTATTATTTATTTCCCTTAGACCTACTGTGTGAACTATATCTCAGATCTAACACAGTGATGCAATAACCAAATAACAGAAAGAAAAATAACACAGCATCAATCACACAGAATAATAAGATATATGTGGTTCAACCTCTCTCTAGGGATACATCCACATAACTGCATTTCTTGATATATTATGTGAAAACATACAGTTCTATCTGTGCATTTGGCTTGCATATCTCTCTCTCTTCTCTATCTCCCCTACCTGTGCACCTAGCTAAAGGGTTGATCCTCGCACCCAACTGAATATCTTTACAACACAGAATTCTATCACACACAACACTTCTCTCTCTTTCTCAACACGCAATAGTATCAGCAACAATGATTATCCACAATAACAACAACAATCACCAACAATGAACAACCCTTCCCAGGTCCTCTAGACCTTTTATTTATACATTACCATGACAAATGTCTAGGTGTCAAAAACCCTAGATACCAAAACCCTAGGTATAAAACCTTAGGTCAAATTGACCCATGTTTTTAGGGCTTTGCCAACCTGTCATTCCTTCTTTCCCGTGAGGTGCTCCAAATCACTCATTGACATCTTTTTTCGCTTGCTGAGTTGTCCACAATCTATATTCCTTTCTGATCTGTCATCCAGGATCTTCTCGTTCAACGGGTAGATTTCCCTTACTTCTCTCCTTCTTTTTTGTTTCTTTAACCACTTTGACCCAATATTGGTCAATGTGCCTTCTGTGTAGGTCATATTTCTCCTTTCTTCCTTAATCTTTGCTTTCTTCCATAACCAAGGGCCAACATGCCCCCAAAACTCACTTGTGACTCATCCCAAGGCACTGGAAGTCTGAACCTTATGTTTATCTTCGTCTTCAGGTTGTGCGGAGTAGCCTGTGCTCTATGTTTTGTTCCTCCCTTCCTTGTGTGGATTGTCTTTTCTATGTATGGTACCCAGTTTCAACTACACCTGGTACCTAAACCCTTCTACTTATGCTTTTATTGAGAGCTATGAGGCAGTTGGTTGTCGTAGTACAATTTCAACCAGCTCCCATTTACCAAACCTTCCTTCCATTCTCCCTTCAAAGTCTTCAACTATACAACTCCTCCTTTTGTAATGTAGGCAACCTCATATGGCCCAAGCCAATGTGTCCTAAACTTCCCCGGATGCTTCATGAACTTGTTGTCCTATACCAATACCAAATCTCCTTGCTTAAAGGATTTCTTCTTGATATTTCTGTCATGGTATGCCTTTTCTCGTTCCTTCTATACATGTTTGGTGAAATCCTGCAATGAATCTGTCTTCTTCCAGTTCTACTAGTTGCGCAAGTCTGTCTTGCATAGTGCCTATGTCATCCATATCTATAAATGTTGCAATTCTTAAGATAGGAACTAAATATTCCATAGGTACGAATGCTTATATACCATGAACCAACTTAAAGGGAGTCTTCATTGTTATCTTTTTGCAAGTCATTCTATAGGCCCATAATACTGCTAGTACTCTCAAATCCCAATCATCCTTGTTCACACTGCAAATATCCATCGATGTTGTCTCCAATATCTTATTGAAAGCTTCGACTATACCATTGGCTTGCAGATGGTATTGTGTGCTCTTCTGATGGTGGACTTTGAATTCTTGAGTCAAGGCTTCAATAGTATTATTAATAAAATGTGTACCTTTATCACTCATAAGGATCTTCAGGCATCCAAATTTGGTTATGATATCATCAAATATGAATTTTGCAGTTGTAGTTGCACTACAGTCCTTAACTACTCTTTCTTTTGCCCATCTGTTCAAATACTATGTCGCAGTGATGATGTATCTTACTCCTATGCACTTCCCTGGTGGGTTGATAGGTCCTACGAAATCAATTGCCCTTTTCTAAAATGCACGCAAAGTTAATTGAGGTGATAAAGGCATATCATCTCTTCTGGAGGGTTTCCCAACTCTGTGGCATACATCGCAGGCTCTGTATTATTCCTTAGCATCTTTGTGTAAAGTGGGCCACCAGAGGCCAGCTCTAAGAACCTTATGTGTTGTTGTTTTCCCTGCATAGTTTCCTCCTGTGATGCCTTCATGTGATTATGCCAGAATCAGTGGTATTTCTGCCTCCATAACACATCTCCTCAGGATCTCATCATGTCCCATCTTATAAATCTGTCCAGCTATAAGTGAAAAATCTACAGCATGAACTACTAGTTGTTTCTTCTGAATGACTGTATATTCATGAGGTTCCATTCATGTTGCTAGGAACTGGACTATCTCAGTGAAGTTATCATCAACCTTTCTGATGGCCAGCAACTGTGCATCTAGCAGTGTATCCTCCAGACTAGTAGGTTCCTCTCCATGCTCTAACCTAGACAAGTGATTCGGTCCCCTGTTCATTCTTCCTGGCTTGACCATAATCTCAAAATCATATTCCTAGAATAACAACAGCCATCTGCATATTATTCCCACCAACACTGTCTTGTTTAATAAGTATTTCAGTGCAGAGTGATTAGTGAACATCTTAAATTGTCCTCCCAACAAGTAGTGATGAAACTTCTGCAGCGCATACACCATGGCTAAACCTTCTCTTTCAGTGGTATTGTAATTTATCTTAGTTGTAGAGAGATTCCTACTAGCAAAGGATAACGGATGGTCAATATATCCTTCTCCTAGTTGTGTTAACATTTCTCATAATGCAATAGATGATGCATCAACATGCACATGGAATTCCTTACTCCATTCTGGGAAAACTAGAATGGGCGTAGTGACCATTTTCTGTTTCAGTGTGTCAAAGCTTTGCTAACATTCCTCTAGCCATTGGAACTGAAAATATTTCTTCAATAAATTCTCCATCAGTGTTGTTATCTATGCATATCCATTGATCAACTTTATGTAGTATCCCATATGTCCCAGCACAGTGCACAGTTGTCTAATTGAAGTAGGCAGAGGTAGATCAACGATGATGGAAATATTGGAGGGATCTACCAGGAACCCCTTCTTACACACAATATGGCCTAGCAACACTCCAAAGGGTGAAAATAAGATGCACTTCTTTAGGTTTAGGGAAATATGGCATTGCCTTCACTTATCCAACATTAGTCTTAATATTCAATATGATTTTGAAATAAGCTAAAAATAGTCCAATCATCAAAATATGCTTCCAGAAATTTATGTAAAAATTCTTTAAATGCTTCGACCACAACCCTAGAAAATATGGATGGTGCATTCTTCAGTCTGAAAGGCATCACTGTGTATTGGTAGGATCCCCATTATGTTGCAAATGTGGTCTTTTGGGGATCTTCCTTAGCAATCCTGATCTAGTGATAACCTGAAAATCCATCTGTGAAGGAGTAAACTTAGTGTCCTCCCACATTATCCAACACTTCCTCAGTAAACAGTGTAGGGAATGGATCATTTAGACATGCATCATTTAGTTTCCTCAAGTCTACACAGATTTTGATATCTCATTTCTTCTTATCTTGGACCACCATAGGGGTAATCCATTCTGACTCTTCAACAGGTTCTATGATTCCTGCTTCCAACATTTTGTCTAATTCAATATTGACTTTCTGCTTATATTTGGGATTCAGTCTATAGGGTATTTTCTTGACTGACCTTGCATCTGGTTTCAAGGGGATCCTCATCTCTCTCATGGGCCCTTTAATGCCCTTCATGTTGATAAAACTGGTTGGAAACAAGTCCTGATACTCATGCAATAATTTTGTGGCATAATCCCAATAATATCCAAAGGGAGGTTAGGTGCCTCCTCAAAGACTTTCTTTCTTACAACTTGTAAAGCTTGATCTACTAAGGGGTAATGACTCTCAAATAGAAATGTAGCTACAAATTTCTAATTCATACCATACCAATTTGAAGTGGTGAGTCACAGTTCCGCATGAAGATACCAATTAATAGGCATTGTGTCCAAAGTGTTGATGAATTTATGCACCCACTTCTCTTGAGGGATGATACTCCAGGCTTCCTCACAACTTCACACATGGTCCTTCTGACATTTTTGACCTTTGTATCTAACTTTTCACCCTTCAGTTTGTTCTAAAAAGTGCATTGTCATCAAAGTGCGACATTGCACCCAGTCCGTGATGTTCTTCTTATGTGTTCCCCACCATCTTGCTAGCGTTGTTTTTAAAGCTTCATCTAGTTCCAACAGTCGATGTTGTACTAGTACAATTTATTCAAATTCTGACAAGAATATTTCTAAATGATTTAAACCATCAAATGTGGGAAGATTTCTTACTTTTGTGCCAATCCAGTGAACTTCCCTGGTCAATATAGCACACCTTCTCATAGAAAATCCATACATTTTGTTCTTCTAGTTATCTAGTGCTTCTTCTGAATCTGATGATAATGTGTTTTCACTTCGCCAACTTAAGTTCCCATCTATTGTAGGATTAATGTAATCATGTTGTCTTGCTGTCAATTTATATATGTTTTCTAGTTCATAAGCATGGTCTTCTTCTCTGATGGGTTCTTTGTATCTGCGACCTTCATCGGGATCCAGAGGTGCAATGACCCTAAGGACATCACCTTAGAAACTCATTCTTCTTTTCTTTAATTCAACAACAGTGGAATTGTTGAAATCCCAATCAATTCCTAACAGCACAGGATAAGGATAGTTATCATCAACTATCTCAATCACCTCGAAATCTATAAATGTCCTTACCCCATCGATATCCATAGGGACATGATCCAACCTACCAAAGGGGCTTAATGCCTACTTATTAGCCATCCTAATCCTGATAATTGAATATATCAACTTAGGTTTTCACATCAATCCCCAAGTCTTCTTTGTCATAACATAGAATTCTGATCCCAAGTCGAGGAACACATAATCTATGTCATAATATCCAACATGAGCATTGGGTGTAATTCATTATTTGTCCTTTTCTTTATGGATACTTGATATGCATTTTATTGATGGGGAGTCATCCCTACCTATCTCATGCTTCGATTAAAATTTTTGGTTCTTGTACATCTCTTTAGGTCATGTCCAGTTAATGAAAGTACATAAGAATTCCATGAGCTTTCTTTCCTTAATCAGATTAATGAAAGTACATAAGAATTCCATAAGCTTTCTTACCTCTTGTCCTTCTCCAAGTGATGTAGACTGATCAAATGCCAAAGGCATTCCACATTCTCTCACTTCTGGTTATGTCTTTGATGAAGAATCCTGATCTCATCCAAATTCGTTTCTTGCCTCTTCAAATGTTTGTTTTTCTTCCCTCGGATCAAACACTTGTGTCTTCTCTCCAGCTCTTCTGACCCTTGATTATTTTGTAGTATTTTCTGGGGTCACTATGTCTTCTCCTGTAATAGTGCCTCCTCTAGTGATAACAGCGACTTTGGGATCCTCTCCATGATGTTCTGCTAAGATTAATTGTACTTGTTGGTTTCCTCCTTGTCTCTCCTAAATCTTGGCTAACAGCATAGGGCAACCTTCAATGACATGTTCAAATGAGTTGCAGTAGCTGCAAGTGGTACAAGGGTTCTGACAGTCACGTGCGAAGTGACCTAGTTGTACATAGTTATAACAAATGATTTGACCTTGACCTCGACCCATGACTCCTCCTCATCCTCTTCCTCGGAATCCACCACGAGATTTGAATTTTCCTCTTCCTTACGAGTTAAACTACGTAGCATTTCCTTCCCGTTGTACTTCACCTTGAATCATATATGTATCTCTTGATATTTCATGCAAGAGGTCATAATCCCTACATTCTTTCTCATTGTGCCCCATAGATTTATAGAATGTGCAATAAATGTTTATAGGTGTCTAGACATATTTTTTCATGTAATAGCATTCACCAAGGCGATGTCTATTTCTACATACCTCACACCAAGGTCGATTAACCTGCTTCAAAGGGCTCGAAGCCCCAAAGGCCAAGTACTCATGAAATAGAGGACAGTTATCCTTATCGTGGCCTTCTGATTTCATCTAATACACCAGATCTCGTCTCTTTTATCTTTTCCCTTGTCTTTCTTCATATCTTCGACCTGCAAAGATAAACTAGTTAGCTGACTCAAAATTTGGCTCATACCTAAGTTGGATTCTCCCATAGGGGATGACTCTAGTTTCATAGCGATCTCCAACACCTCAGCCTGCGAAGCAACCTTATGTTGCATCAGAGGAACTCAGATGTGTGGTAGGAGGGCAGATATGAACCATTCCTTGTTCTGCTCATCTGGGATCTGAAAACTCAATCGGCATGTTAAGGCCTTAAACCTATGATCAAACTCCCAAACAGGTTCAGCTACTTTCTTCTTGATTCTTTCAGTTCTTTAATGCATTGTGACTCTGACTTGGGTTTCTTGAATTCTTCACTCAATGCAGTCTTGATCTTGTTCAGTGGTTTAGGTTGTGCAAGTCTGTTAACAAACTTCATGTACCAGCTCAGTGCATGGTGTCTCAGGGTAGTACTAAACTGAGCTCTCTTAACTGCTTTGTCGTTGACTTTCTTAATACTCCATACAACCTTGCATAAGAACTAGTGTTGATCAGGATATTCATATCCATATCCTCTAAATATAGGTAGCCTCATTTCATCTGCCATAGATCTTCCTAGGTTTCATGACTAAGTATGTACTTAACTCTACTCTGTCAATAGAAAACTCGGTAATGTACCCTCCAATGGTGATATCAAACCAGTGGTCTACTGCTCTTGACACGGCATTATCAACTCGCTTGACCTTCATGATCAGTGTTGACATCCAAACTATAGGTGGTCTAAATCTAATCTCAAACTGGGTATCTGCTAGTCTAGCTAACCACTCATATAGTTATTTATGAATTCCTCCAAAGAAAATATCATGTATATTAGTAAAGATATACCTTCCCAACCAATCCTTTGTACTAAGATTAGGGTTCTTATTATAATCCTTAGCGAAGTCCTTTTCTTATTCTTCTATCCACTTCTAAATCTCTGTCTTCAATGGAAACCACCTTGACATTCCCTCAAGAAGATCCCAATCCCGGAAACAAAACCATTTGTTGGCACAGGGGCAAACCCAAGGTTCAACTCTAACAATACACCAACAAGCCCTAACTATTGGCCCTTTCAGCAACACCTATGAAGCAAATGCAGTCTCACCCAAAGTAGCAATAGGGGGTTGCAAGACACAGGTGTCTACAACCAAAGGAAATGCAAGTGGATTCAATGGAACAACACACAAAGACCTAGTTATTATTTATTTCCCTTAGACCTACTATGCGAACTATATCTCAGATCTGACACAATGATGCAATAACCAAATAACATAAAGCAAAAGAACACAACATCAATCACATAAAACAACAAGATATATGTGGTTCACCCTCTCCCTAGGGTTACGTCCACAGAATTGTGTTTCTTGATATATTATGTGAAAACATATAGTGCTATCTGCACATTTGGCCTGTAGATCTCTCTCTCTCTTCTCTATCTCTCCTCCCTACACACCCAGCGATAGGCTTGATCCTCGCACCCAGCTGAAGATATTTACAATACAGAATGCTCTCACATGCAACACTTCTCTCTCTTGCTCAACACATAATAGTATTAGCAACAATGATTATCCACAATAACGACAACAATCACCAACAATGAACAACCCCTCTTAGGTCCTCTAGACCTTTTATTTATACATTACAATGACAAACATCTAGGTGTTAAAAACCCTAGATACCAAAACCCTAGGTCTAAAACCCTAGGTCAACGTGACCCATGTTTTTAGGGCTTTGCCAGCCTATTGTTCCTTCTCTCCCATAAGGTTCTCCAAATCACTCATTGACATCTTCTTTCACTTGTTGAGTTGTCCACGATCTATCTTCCTTTCTGATCTGTCATCCTCGATCTTCTCGTTCAACGGGTAGATTTCCCTTACTTCTCTCCTTCTTTTCTGCTTCTTTAACCACTTCGACCCAATATCAGTCAATGTGCCTTCCGCACAGTTCGTATTTCTCCTTTCTTCCTTAATCATCGCTTTCTTCCATAACCAAGGGCCAACAGGCCCCCAACACTCACCATACAACAAATATATATATACAGAATAACAACAAATATACATATGCATCATAATATAGGAAGAACCCATGATAGAGAATATATAAATAAGCACATGGTAATTTAAAAAAACACATAATAGACACTTATATTGTGTAAATAATTCACCAACTGCATACAAACCTCAAAATTTCCTCCCATCCATAGACATTGTTTCTCATAAATCTCTCAGCAGCAGGTCACCCCTAAGCTGGGACTAAAACTCCACCAGGGAAAAGGAATCCTAGCTAGGCTAAGGTCTCTCAAATATCATAAATAATCATACTAAGGTGCCATATCCAGCCACTAGCCTACAGCCTCTCATTCTACACATGTTTTTCCCACCCCAAGAAGTGTGCCCCTTCTCTACTCAATCGTCCTTCGACTATCCCACTTCCCTTCTGAGGCTTCAGCAACAGGTCGGACAGGAAGTCTTAGAGCTCTATAGCTACAACCTAGCACCCACAGAAATAATTCCAAATGGTTCTCTCACCTGGAGAGAATGATCACGGGCCTGATAACCCACTTCTTCAACACGCACATAGGCTTGACAAATTGTTTCTTCAGCTTAGACCGCTCAAGTTCACTGGTTTACCCATAGCTACAAAAACTCTCAAGTACATATATGGTGATGGCAGCAAGGTACAAATGGTAAGAGTGGATCATGGAATGAGAGAATGATGGGAAAATGTAATAATCTTCCTCTTTATATTTTCATGTTCCCAACTTGACACTTGTCATGTTGGGAACTACCTAGGGCCCACTCCCCCCCCCAGCACTTGGGTGATACGTTCCTCATCATTAGTAACTTGGGATATAATTATATCCATAGCTTAGACTTTATACTTTTAGGAATATTAATATAATATTCATTTGGGCTTAAGCCCCCTTGGCTTAGCCCCTCTTATTATACTTGTATCCCCCCTTTCCCTTTCTAGTAGAGTTTATCCCCCCATACTATTTTGTCTGGTTGATCTGCAGCAGTGATGTATTTTTATTAATATCCAAGTGTAATTACATTTTACAATGATGGATTCACTAGCCTTTTTAACAATTTGGCTCTCCAGCCTAATAAGCACACATGCACTCTGGCCTCAAAATACATATACAAAGGCACTCTGGCCCAAAATTTCCTATCTCACTAGCATATATGTAGATTTCATTTACAATTGGGGTTCATCCTAGGGGTATTACACTCCCACTACTTGTTTAGTGTTGATTTTTACTAGATTATCAAAGTTCATATGGCCCATTCTTCTATTCCATAACCAGATTTCATCCACTTGTCCCATATAGCATTTTTATCCCTTGATCTCATTGAGGATATATACATTCTTTGAGGTTCTATATGAATTTCCCACTAGTCTTCATGAGTCTTTCTTCCTTATCTCACATCCTTGAGAATGAAATGTGGAATTGTGTCCTTGATCACAAATTGAGAATATTGTATTTCAAACCTTCAACATGCAAGAATTTTTTTGTTTTAGTATTTCCATTATTGAGACTGAGAGTACATTTTCCAGCTATCCTTGTGGTATAATTATCTCCAAATGTCACACTACTTACGTTGACTTCTTGTAAAGTGAGAAAATTGCTCTCGTCACTCATTATGTGGCTTGAGCATCCATTGTTAACGTACCATTAGTTTCCTTTGTTTTAAGCATGAAGGGAAGTTTTCACAAGCATAGATTCCTCCTTCTTCTTCTTTTCTTACTCTTTCTTCCTTTTCCAAACTCCTATGGGTTTTTTTCTTTTGTTTGGAAAGGGTATCCACTTCCTTGTTTTTTCTAGAAGTTTCCACTACGTCACTTCTACAAAAACGTGTTATATGACCACAGTTGTTGCACTTATAACATACAACATTGTAATCAAATAATGGAGCAAATGAATTATTGTTTCTATTTGAGAATACACAAGTACTTCTATTTTTGTTCCATACATAATTATTTATTGCATGTGATCTACAATCTATTGCTTTGTGACCAAAGTGATTGCAAGAAAAATAATAATCAAGGAAATAGTTTTGGTACCGAGTTGTGCGAGGCCATCTTGTGGGAAATATATTCTAAATTTGTTTTTGTTGTCCTTGGGAGCAATGTCAATTTTCTGCAGAACATTATTTAATCTCTTCCTTTTGTCTTCATCATTGATGCATCTTTTGAGTACATCAGCATAGCTTTTATATTTTCCTTCATTTAATTTCTTTGGTGACTCTATATATTTTGAATGTTCTTTGGTGGTCACCTAACTCTTATCATAGAAACACCAGCTTTAATGAGTGGTGACCTTTGGCATTTGATCATATCATCTAATATTTCAATTCTCTTTTCAAATTTCAAGCTTCTATTCAACTGAGCATTTGACTTCTCTAATTCCTTTCTTAAGGAAAAAATTTCAACTTCCAGCTTCTCACAATTTTCTTCCTTTTTCCTTTAGTTGGATTCTCACCGCTTATTCTGTCCTTTTTGCCTCTTCTAGTTGAATATTTAGTATAATAATAGTCTTCTCCACTTCTTCAAGGATTTATGACATTTTTTCTTTTTTGTCACGATCCTCCTCTTCTTATTTTTGCAGCCACTCCATTTTCTTGAGATTCTTTATTTCACTTAAGGCACAAATGAGTTATTATTCAAGATCCATTTTTGCATCGGTTTATGCATTTTGTTCCTCTTCTAAATCCATCATTTATTTCCCTTTGTATTCATTTTCCAAAGTATCAATCTCTATTTCCATTTCCATGAAGATATTTTCCTCTCCAACACTATTGGAGATACTTTCATTGCTCTCTTCAGAAGAGTCACTGGCCCTCTTTGAGAAGAGACTCTTCTTTTGCTTATAAGTGTTCTTCTTCTTTTCATGCTTTCACTTTTTATATTGATTATGTTTTCTCCCTTTCTTTATGTTATGGTCTTCTTCATGTCATTTTTCACATATGGATGCTTAGCAGCAAAATTTTCTAGTTTTCCACAATTAAAGCATTTAAAGGGAAGCTTACTTTTGTATTTTTCATATCCCTTTTTGAGCTATCTCACAAAATGTTCTTCCTCTACGTCTGATTCATAGTTGGAACAGTCGCTTGATTTGTGCTCTTTGTTATTCGTCTTCTTTGAATCTTTGAAGTTTGATTCATGATTTAATGGATTCTCTTTCTTAGTCCTCATTTCATATGTCGTGAGAGTCCTATGCAATTCATCCCTTATCAATGAATTAATATCCTTCATTTATTTAATGGAGAAAAATTTGGCATTAAATCTTAAGGGAAGTAACCTTATCAACTTTTACATAATCATTGGTTCTTCAACCTTTTCACCAAGTCCTTTGATGGTGTTGACAATTTCATCCACACGAAGGAGATAGGCTACAACATTTTCTTTGTCTTTAATTTTCAAACTCTTGAATTATATTTTATGAGTTTGTAGTTTTTCTTTCTTAACCTTTTCGTTTCCTTCATATATGTTTTGAGGTTTGTCCCAAATGCCCTTTGTTAATTCACAATGCATTACCTTGAAAAACTCTAACTTTGATAGACCACACAAGATGGCATTCATGGATTTTGCATTATTTTCACTAGCCTTCTTTCCAACCTGACCCATTGGTGGAGATGTTGGAGCTTTATAACCAGTCACAACATATTGTCAAATATCAAAACCAGGAGCCATTAAATAGGTTTGCATCCTTAAGCTCTAGAATCCATGGTTTGTTTTGTCAAACAACAAAGCCTTGTTTGTGGAGAAACCTTCTTTCTCATCCATGTGTGCTCTCAAGATATACTTTCCAGTGGTTAGACTATTTCTGAAGTAACTCGCTCTTATTCCAATTGTTGAGCACACACTTATATTGAGAGGGGGGTGAATCAGTATAAGAAAAAAAGAAAAAAAATTCCAAGAATTCATTAACCATAGGAAAACAATCACATATGATACCTATTAACTGAAAAACATGGAACACAAGATTTATGTGGAAAACCTTTTGGGAGAAAACCAAAAAACTCCTCTTTATAATTCATTGTATGCACCAACCTATTGTTACAAATATTTGTAGGCACCAACCAACTAGAGACACCAATCCCCACTGGTACAAATATTGGTAGGCACCAACCTACTCTTATAGATCTTCATAAACACCAATCTACTAGAGACACCAATCCCCACTGCTAAGCACCAACTTAGTAAGAGACACAAATCTCTTTGTTTGTGCAGAACCAACCTTCAAGTTACAATTTCTTACTTAGTACATATAAATTCTTCAAAAGATAATTAAATTCACATTATATTCATTGAGCCTTCTTGCTACTTCTGCCTTCACCAAGTCGAACCAAAATTTGAATTTCCAAATGAAATTTATGGCAATTTTCACAAAGCTTGTTGTTTTTGGAATCTTCCCAAGAATGAACTTGTACAACATGCCACGTATCCAATTTTGCAAATATGATTCTGAATTTTTTTCCAGAGGTACTTTAACATGTCTCCTCAAATCCCTAAAAATTTTAGAGTCCGAAAATTCCTAGAAAAGAAGTTATACATAAAATGCCAAGCTAACCTGTTTGAAATTGATTTCAAGACCATTTAGAAACCTTAAATCCCACAAGTTCTATCTCAGAAGGTATAGATAACCAAAGAATAAAAATTTTACATGAGGTACTTTTGTATGTCTCCTCAAATCCCTAAAAATTTTACGCTATGAAAAGTCCAAGAAAATAAGTTATAGCGTAAATGTCAAATCGACCTGTTTGAAATTGATTTCAAGACTATTCAGAAACCCTAACTTCCACAGTCAAATCTCAGAAATTATAGTGAACCAACATCTGAAATTTTAATCACATGTACTAATATGTAAAAAGATAAAATACAAAAAATAGAGAAAGGTAAAATACATTCACACACAATCCAAAAAATAAAACAAATATTTTCTCTGGGAAACCTTTACGAGATAAAACCTAGCTAGAAGGTGAGGTGGCTCTGCTCTCTTTTCTGGTATGGAAATAATCCAAGTACGAAGGAGAAGGCAATCACTATGGATTTACCTGGGACCTATGGCATGTTAGGCTACTATAGAACATTAACTCCCTCTCTTATGTTTTCTAATTTATCACTCCTAGTTGTTCTACTTTGTTATGGAACAAAATACAATAATATAGAATGGAACCCATTCTCCTCCTAGTGGATCGGTATTTAACATAGCCCAATAGCCATCTAGGGGTAGGTTTTTTTACTTCCTCAACCCTCAATTGTGATAGGGTTTTAGAACTTCTATAATATTCTTGAAATTACATACATGGCTAGCCCCTTATGCATGAGTAACGGGTGCTGACGTGGAATCCCCTCATACCATGGTGGTCAACACGGTAGGTCAACTTGCGGGAGGCATAACTTTTTCATACGAGCTCTGATTGACATGAATTTTGTACCATTGGAAAGGTCTCGATGTGTAGAATAGTATCACGGGATACAAGTTATGCTAAAAAAGTTTTAACCCAAAAAAATGTTGTTTGATTCCTCAAAATGACCCCGGAAGGTTTCGAACCCCAATTTTCCAAACTGGGACATGCCACTAAAATGGCCCTGCAAGTTGGTTCCTCCAATTTCTTCCACTCTTAAATAAACGAGATAGATGAAAAATAATATAATGATCCAATATAGATCATACCTAGCCATTTAGGGAGGCTTTTGGTCCCCAAAATATTTACTAGATGAGGTGAGGAAATTTATCATCTACCTTCTCCCTAGAGTACCACTTTGCTTTTCCTGGAAGTTGTCCTTTAAACCCAATCTTCCAAAGTTCATTTTTCCCCTGTCTTTTAGTCATGGACTGCTTTTGGAAAACTGTTTCCTCTGCCAACTCTTCCTTAGCTTTTGGTGCTAAATCTTGTATAGAAGGTAGGACCCACTCCTCCTCCTGATCCAACATGGAGGTCTCCTAGGGTTTTATATTTTCCACATTCACTACTCATTAAATGTTAAATTAATGGGGTAGAATGAATATGTAAGCGTTATCTCCCACATTTTCAATACCTCAAAAGGACCATACCGCATATCCTTGATCTTCTTACAAGGAGCCTATAGTATTTCCTTAATCAGTTGTAACCATACTCTGTCTCCCACTCCAAATTTTCTCTCTATTTTGTGTTGGTCATGTCTAGCCTTGTACTTTTATTGTGACTTCTTCAATGTCTCTTGTGCTTTCAAATGGATCTTCCTAATCTTTTCAAAAAAAATTGGTTCCTTCAATGAATCTACTGTGAGTTCATCCCTCACTCCTCCTTGTTGTCCATACACAACATCTAAGGGTGAAGGTGGAAAATATCCAAAGCAAGTTTCAAAAGGTGACTTACCAATAGAATTTTGTACTAATCTATCATAAGAGTATCATATATAGATCATATTTTCATCCCAGGTCTTCGGATTCTTTTGATTGTAACCCATCAAAAGTTGTACCAAAGTCATGTTGACTACTTATATCTTACCATCTTTTTGTGGATGGAATGTTGTATACCTCTTCAACTTAGTGTCCATCTTCTCCCACAATGTAATCCAAAATGCATTGAGAAATATGGTAACCTTATCTGAGATGATTCTCCATGGTATCCCAAAGTTCACCTAAACCTGTTTGAAGAAATTGTTTGTCGCTCCTTATTTGTTGATGCTCTTTTTACAAGGCATGAGAATGCACATCTTGCTAAACATGTCAACTACCACAAAAAAATAATCATGTTCCTTCTGGGTTGTTGGTAACCCTCCCACAAAATCCATGGAAATGCTTTCCCAAGGTTGAGTGGGTATAGGTAAGGGATGGTATAGGCCTTGCTTCCTATTTTTGGGCTTGTTGGAACAACAAATTATACATCCTCTAATATACTATGCTACATCTTCTTGTTTTCTGGGCCAATGCACATACCCATGTAAGTTGGAAATTGTCTTCCCAACACCAAAATGTCTTGCAACCCTGGAGGTGTGAGACTCTCTAATAAGATGCAATCGTTTACCTTTAAGAACACAGAGATTGTCGAGCTTGTAGAGTAAATCATTCTGGAAATGATAGTCAGCCTTGTTGTCACCTTATTTATATTAATGTATCCATGTAGTTGTTGAAACACCTCCTTGAAGTCCTCATATCCTGTGTATGCCTCTTTGTATGCATCATGAGTAAAAGGATCCATGTGCATTAAAGTTCTCAAAGTTGTAATCTTGGATGTGGGTGGTCGTGAAATCATGTCTTCCAACTTGTTTGTGTTTCATTTCTTATACTTGATTACCAAATGAAATTGTTGTAAGAACCCCATCCATTTGTAGTGCCTAGTTTTTTGTAACTTACTCTGGGCTTGCAAATACTGGAATGGTTGGTGATATGTGTGGACGATGGTCTCCTTTCCCATCAAATAGTGATTCCACTTCTTGAAACCTTGAAATAGGTCATAGAGTTCCTTGTCATGGGTAGGGTAGTTGAGGACTACCCCATGAAATATTTTAGAATGATAGCATATTGGCCTTCCTCATTGCATCAAAACTACTCCCATGGCATACCCACTTGCATTTGTCTCCACTTTTAAGGCCTTCTGCAAGTTTGGTAGTACGAGAACTGGTGCTTGAATGATATTTAATTTCATATCATCAAAGGCCCTTTGTTGATTCTCCCCCCATTGGAAATTCTTACCACTATTTGTTATGGCATGGAGTGGTCCAACTACCACTGAAAATGAAGCTATGAACTTCTTCAAGTATTGTGATATCCCAACAAAATTACTAACTTCAGTGACATTTGTAGGAACTGGACATTTCATGATGGCCTCTTTCTTTATGGGATCTATCTTGATCTCCCCTCCATCGATCACATACCCAAAATACACCAAAGACTATTGAGAAAACTCGCATTTCTTGATATTGGCCAATAGTTGGTGTTTTTTCAGAGTCTCTAACACCTACATAAGATGTGAAATGTGCTCCTCCCAGGTAGCATTATAAAACAATATATCATCCAAATAAACAATAACAAATGAATCTAGATAAGGGTGAAAAACACCATTCATTAGTCTCGTAAATGTAGTTAATGTCTTGCATAAACTGAATGGCATAACAAACCATTGCATAAACCGAATGGCATAACAAACCACTCATACAAACCTTTCCTTGTCTTGAAGGACATCTTCCAAGTATATTCTTCTTTAACTCATACCTAGTGATATCTTGATTTCAAATCCATCTTAGTGAATTACTTGACATGATGCAGTTGGTCCAACATATCATTGATCCTTGGTAGAGGGTGTTAGTGCCACCATTTTTCTTTCCAGATAGAGATGGTTTTAAGTCACATTGTGACCCATGCATCCAAACATGTGAGGTCAGGTACGTAGCACCATGAGTCCGAAGTTAGAAAGTGGTCAGTTGGCCCTTGGAAACAAGAAGGGATGTCATATTCAAACTTGCATAAGTGGTACAGTTATGTCTTTTCCAAAGAGTCGAGTCCTATTAAGAAAATGGTCTCTATGTGCCCCAGGTCAATTCAAGTATTTAATGGAATTCGCATCGACAAGTACAACATTTATTGTCATTTCATCATGAAAGCCGAAGGAATGAAAAATTGCGGTGTTCAAATCATGCATGCCTAGCAAACCTTATTGCATGTATCCTACACGAGGGGATTATCCATGGAAAACCTGTAACTTGACTCGAAACATCTCGTCGCCATGAATTCACTGTCCTCTAGCATGATTCCTTCTCTTGTCCGACTCGTTATAAATCTCATATCCTCGGCACTCTTCCCGTCATAGAACCAGGCTTGAACTATGTTTGCAATTTCCCTTGCCAGTCCAGTTTGTTCAAAACTTCCCCTCCTGTGCATCTACTGGATATACTGTGCATAGGATACACACTGGTCACACCATGGTGACCTCTTAGGGTGTAAGGAAAGGTTCGCAAAGAGACATAATTGCAAGGTCCGAGTCCCAAAACAACTGGGAATTTTTTTCATCTACAGCAGGCATTCCCACAGATGTGAAAGGAGTTATTCCTTTACCCACAAAGAATACCAGATCAAACCGTGCAGAACTTGAAGCAAAGGGATTTGCACAGGAAGGGAAGATATTAGAAGCCCCATCTCCTCAACAACAAATTCCTCAGAGGAGGGGTAGGCCAAGAAAGAACAAGGAAGTTGTGGAAGCTCGATTTTCAAAAGAGTCGTGTGCCAGATTAGTGGATGAAGAACTACTAATGCGCGCCATCCGGTTAGAGCCTGCCGGAGGATCGAACCGTGAAGATAGGAGCAGAACAATGAAAATGGATATCATAGCAGTGAATGATCAAGATCCATCTCAGCAATTGAAGAAGGAAAAGTTGGCTATCATTGAACTCTATCAGGAAAACAGGGAGTTGAGGTGTCAGCTAGCGACAAAGACCATGGAAGTGTTAGAGGCACAGGGTCGCGAAGGGAATGTGGCATGGATAAAAATACAACTCAGAGAGGTGCAAGACACCATTGTACATATGCGAGAAGCAAAGAGACAGGTGGAAGAAAGGCATACAAAAAATTCCAGAGAATGTGAAGCAGCCGAGAAGGAAGCCTACATGGCTCTCGCCAACGTGTAGAAAAAAAAAATTTAGCAAGTGTTCATCTCTGCGTCCAAAAAACATAAGAAAAATCTTGGTAGTTTGAAGGACACGTTCCCCCAAAGCACTCTACCATTTTGATAATGGTCGTGAAAATCAATCATCCACTTGTTGTGAACATTTCTCCATCAAATGAGCGCGCAACGGAAATCAATGTTGTTGTAGCGGATAGCAAGTTCCTGACTGACACATGTTCATGGATACACTGACACATATTTTCTTCATATCGAGACCTAATCAATGATCAGACCCTCATGGAAAATTTTTGAATGGTCATGAGTAAACAGACGTGATTCTTATCTATTTTTAGAAAGTGTCATGTGAAGAGTCTCCAATGCATGCTACTCAGTTTTCCTAGTTTTAGGGTTAGCATTTAGAAAGTAGGGTAGCCCAAGGGGTGCCCTCATTTATATATTCCATTTTTTCAATGTAAGCCAAGTTGGTTGGAAAATTTGGTAGATGACAGCTATTATATGTAATTTGAGTTTTTTGACCAAAATTTAATGCAAAGGTCATGTAACTTGATGAAAATATTCTAGTTGTAGCAGTTGGATGTATTGTGCATATTTATTTGCGTATGTGCTTCCTGACATCTTTATTCATATCTTTTTATTTCTATTTTAGAACAAATTTTCAAACCTATGGATTCATTGCGCAACACCCCTTGTTCGTGCCACTTAGACAAAACGTTTTCTTCTAAAAGTTAACTTTGAATTCACCCACAGCAGTGCTCCGAGTTACTTCCTGTGTTTTTCTCCTGCCTCACATTACGATTTTACACTGAAGACTATTGCTCGCCTAGCCTTATCCTCTCAAGTTCAGTCATTGATTCATTTGTCTCTGTCATTTCCTTAGATCAACTCCATAACCTAAGTCTTACCTTCTTGTGCCAATATAACCAGAACCCATTATATCAAAGGTGTTAAATCTAGCCACTACTTTCAAAGCCATATCTTGCGTGGAGATTGTGCCTTCCGAGAGAGCCCTCTCCAAATCCGAAAGGCTAGTTTCGGGTCTCAAAGTTGGTTGAAAAATTTAAATTTTTCGTCTTTCTATCAGTCGAATAGATTTACGGAGTGCTAACATTCTAGCGTCGTTGTCGGGGACGAAATTGAATAGATTTTCCCTGGGAGAACAACTAACGTTGCAGTTTGACCCCTGAGGGTAACATAGAGACAAACATCTGTACTGGATGAAACCCTTACCTTGGCGAATCCAGTCCAAAAAAAACAATATATCCAGGTAGCATAGTTCAGGAACCATGGCTCCAAAGATGATTTACACCTAAGTGAACCCTAACCCAAACCCCACAGGGCTTGTGTATGACCTCGAGAAGATTCTGCGTAGAACTAGAGAGAAATCATTGGACCCATTCTACTACCTGGACAGAAGCATGTCCTTTCCCAAAGATGGAATGCAGAGCATTGATGACCTTGAGTTTGATGCATTCTTCAAGCAAACTCTATTCAGGTCTAAGTCAGAAACCATTTTGGACGAGACTGTTTTCGACCCGAAGAAAGTCCAAGCCCTAGTATTAAATAATATCCCTCAGAATCTGAATCCTCCTTGGGCTATGGCCACCAGATTCACTCCCCTCATCATGCCAGCCCAATTACATGACTTGCCTCATAATTATAGCTAGAGAATCAGGCTCTACGACGCTGAGGGAAATGTTTTCTCTCAGAGGCACCTGGACTGGTTTAATGATTTTTTCGACCTAGAAGAGGTGGACTACACAAATGCAAAAATGAGGTTGTTTTCATAGAGCCTTTTGGGAGATGTCAGAAAATGGTTCAAATCCCTCCTGCCCATGAGCATTCGGGACTTCACCGCATTCGAGATGTCATTCCTAAATAAATGGGGGGGAAATAAAAACCCTTTGCAGCTGCTAACACGATACAATAACATGAAGAAATCACCGAAAGAGACAGTGCGGGAATTCTCAGCCCATTTTTTGAAGGTGTACAACTCAATCCCTGCGGAATTCAAGATGCCCCCTGGTGTTGCGCAGTTGAAATACGTTGATTTCTTCAACGGTGATTTCACCCTGTTGTTGAGAGAAATAATATCAATGAATCTAGATGCTATAATGAGTAACATTGTCGAAGTCGAAGTAAACATGATGGTGTCAGGAAAAATAAAATTGAGGTTCAACCGAGGTGACAATAGACCCCAGGGAGATGCACATCCATTGATGTCACGGTCCTGAGACGACAAGTTCGACATGATGATGAAAACATGGAGAAGTTGATGGAGAGAATGTCCATGGGAAATAGACCTATTTCTCGAGAATACAATGACCCATAGCCTAGGAATAAAAACCTCAGAAGGGGTCAAATCCCTCAGATTAGATAGAGAGAACAGAAAGAGAAAAGGGATCAAGTTGACCAGTAGATGAGACCTCCTTTCCAGAAAAACTACGCAGACGAGAATTTCGACCATACGTTCGACGACCAGATGCATTGTTGCGATGACAAAAACCCGTGTGTGTTCTTGACAAAGAGAGAGCGTAATCGGTATATGAGAAAAAATGAATATTTCATGTCAGGGATCGATGATGATATGATACTCGAAATAGATGATGCATCATCCTGGGAGACATAAGAGTTCAGTAAAGGATATCAAAATTCCATCATGTAGTTCCAGAAGAAGTACAACCTCCAGAGCAAAGACGTACCTATTGAGTCGCGACAAACGAACCCCATAAGGAAGCCTCTGGTGGACACCCCTTCCACAAACCGACCAAGGTCGGACAGCGCGACCAAGGATGCGACAGAGAAGGATAAGGTTAAGGAGGAGGTCCCCAAGAAACCTCAGGAGACAGACCGGGAGGCAAGGGGAAAAGAGGTAGAGAAAACATGTCCCCCTTTCAATTTTGAACATGAGATGGCCAAAATAAAAAAAATTATCCCATTCAATGGAATTATTAGAAAGGGAGAGTATCGGGAACAAATCATTAAAATGTTGAAAATGGGGGGGACACCCGATACTCTAAATATTCAAGATGATCACCCCACTATCCTTTTTGTTCCATGCGTTGAAGATACAAATGATACTGAAGACGTCCCTTAATTCTACGTCAGTCTAAAATTCCATGGCATGACCCTGCATAATGCCATGCTGGATTCCGGAACATCACACAACCTCATGCCAAAGGTGATCATGTATAAATTGGGTTTGGATATCACCAGACCATATAAAGACCTTTTCTCTTTTGATTCTAGGAAAGTCAAGTGTTTAGGCCTTATCAAAGGCCTGGTTGTGTCATTGGCTCAAATCCCTAATAAGAACATGGTCATGGACATAGTCATTGTGGACATACCCCCAAAATTCAGCATGCTTCTATCAAGATCATGGGCTATGAAGTTGAAGGGAACTCCATAGATGGATATGTCATACGCCACCATCCCTGTTTTTGTCCATGATAGAAGGTTGTACAGAGAAGTGCTACTGAAATACATGGTGAGAAGAAAGATGTAGCCAAACAATCATCCTATATACGCCATCGACATTGAGGTGGGTTCTTATATATTCTGCAATGACCTAAGTTTTGAAGAGGAAGAACTGACAGCCATCATAATAGCTAAGGAGAAAAACATGAGGGAAACAATAGACTGCACCAACCTGAAAGACCACGTGGAAAACAGGGTGTGGAACATGAGTTTTGACGACGCAGTCAGCAGAGAAGGAGTTGGGGCCAGTGTATGGGTAATCCCCCTTGAAGCAAACAAAAAGTTGTGCTCATACAAGATCGCATTTGAGTGCACTAACAACATGGTTGAGTATGAAGCACTAATCTTGGGCTTAAAAGTTTTGAAATAATTGGGCACGCAGAAGATAACAATGCGTGGAGATTATGAGATGATCATAAATCAGGTAAAGGGTGTATATCAGACCAAACACCCCATGCTAAGAGCGTACATAAATTTGGCTTTGGACCTCCTCGAAGGATTTTCAGAGTATGACCTACCTGTTATCCCTAGAGAGAAAAATCATATCGCCGATGCGTTGGCCAACTCAACCTCAAGTTTTAAGATCCCCATATTCTCAAACAAAAGATATAAAATTGAGGTCAAGCACAGGCCGACAGTGTCTGATAATATCAAACATTGGCAAGTGTTTGATGATGACAAACATGTGGAAAGATTCCTCCTTATGAGCGACAATTTTGCTAATACAAACATTGAAGAGGAATGTTGCAGCGACAAAGATGAGAGCACGGATGCACGTAGTAACGACGACCCTTTCCAAAACTAGATCGTAGGAAGGGACATAATACAACTGAAAAATAATATTACTCCAAAGGGGTTGGTGCCGCTGGAAAAGTTATCTGACGAAAAATGGTGTGGCTAAGAACCCCAATATCTCTGCAAGAGAAGAAGACGTGGAATATTGCAACATCGGGACTAAGGAGAACCCGAAGATGGTAAAATTATCAAAGACACTCAGTCCAGAGGTCAAGCAGGACTATGTAAATCTCATGAAATATTTCTCGGACGTCTTCGCATGGAGCTATGATGACCTGAAAGTATATGAAATGAAGGTAATCCAACATGTTATCCCTCTCAAGGAAGATCAGAAACCTTTCAAAAAAAAATTGAGACGGATAAACCCCCTGTTGTTGCCTCTGATCGAGAAGGAGGTAAAAAATATTTTCAATGCTAAAATTATTGTTTCTTTGAGATTCTCGAAATGGGTAGCTAATTTGGTACATGTAAGAAAGAAAAGTGGCAAGATAAGACTATGTGTAGACTTTCGTAATTTAAACAAAGTGTCTCTCAAGGACCACTACCCCCTTTCTAAAATGGAATACATCCTGCAAAAAGTGGTGGGGTCCCAGAAGATGTCTATGTTGGATGGGTTCTCAGGATATAATCAGATCATGGTCCACCAGGACGACAGAGAGAAAATAGATTTCACAACTCCATGGGGAATGTTCATGTACGCCAAGATGTCATTCGGCTTGAAGAACGTTCGAGACACTTTTCAGAGGGAAATGGACATTTTGTTTGTTGATGAAAAGTACAAGTTCATCATGATTTATCTTGATGGCATCACAGTGTACTCTGCCTCTGACAAACAACATCTCGAGCACCTGAAGAAGGTTTTCCAGAAGTGCAGGAAGTTTGGCATATCACTAAATCCAAAGAAATTGCATTTCCCGGTGGAAGAAAGAAAGTTGTTAGGGAACATCATTTCCAAGGAAGGCATTAATATATACCCCAGCAAGGTTGAAGGAATCCTGAAGATCGGCACCCCGCGCAGTAAAAAGGAAGTGCAATCTTTCCTGGGAAAGGTAAAATTCTTGAGGAGATTCATCCCAAACCTAGTGGAAATCATAAAGCACATAACTTGCATGCTCAATAAGGGAAACAAGATCAAGTGGAACCCAGAGGCCAAGAAGTCTTTTGAAGATATCAAATTGGCACTGACTAAATCTCTTGTTCGAGCCAACCAAGATTTTATGAAAGATTTCCCCCTATTTTCATTCGCCTCAAAACACACTATTGTCGGTGTGCTGCTACAGAAAGACGAGTAGGACTTCGAAAAACCCATAGCCTATTTCAGTTGGACATTGTGCGATGCTCCACTAAGGTATGACATTATGGAAAAACTGGCATACGCCTTAGTGAAAGCCTTCAAAGAGTTCAGGACATACATATTGCACTCCCATTTCATCACTTGTGTGGCCAGAATTTCAGTAAAGGATATCCTAACTCAACCTGACCCGGAAGGAAGGAGAGGCAAGTGGATAGAATCCATGCTAGAATATGATCTTGATATCAAGCCTACAAAGATGATCAAGGTTCAGGGTAATGCAAAGTTAATGGCACAGTTAGACTATGACGCTTTAGGAATGAATTTCATCGTTGATCTGTCAGAATTCCCTCAAGAAGAAAAAGTTGCATAGGTGCCTCAGTGGTTCATTGATTCACCATGGTATGTTGACATCATCTATGTGTTGGAGAATCTCCAGGATCATCTAGGCATGAATAAGACCAAAGCAAGGTTTCTCAAGATTAAAGTGGCTAAGTTCTGCATCCTGGACAATTCACTTTACTGGAAATACCCCGGGGTAATATTGTTGAGTTGTTTGTTGGAAGATGACACGAAGCGGGCTATACAAGATTTTCACAAAGGCAACTGCAGAGGACACCGCTATTGGAAGACCACCGTGCACAAAATCTTGAGAGCAGGTTATTACTGGCCTACAATTTTCGCTGACGTGTATAAATAGGTCTCCAGCTGCCACGAATGTTATATTTTCGATGGAAGAAGAAAGCTATTGCCCCTACCACTAAATTTGATCTCAATCGAAGCACCTTTCATGTAGTGGGGTCTAGATTTCATACGAGATATAAATCCACCATCCTTCGTGCAGCACAAATGGATACTCACGACCACCGACTATTTCACTAAATGGATAGAGGCGATCCTGACAAAGAAATCTACCGACACAGTCATCATCCAATTCCTTGAGACAAACATCTTGTTGAGGTTCGGGTGTCCCATTAAGATCATAACAGACAATGCAATTGCATTCAAGTCTAAGAGGATGGAAAAAAATTGTCAGGATTATAACATAAACCTGGGGCATTCCACAGTGTACTATCCACAAGGAAATGGGTTAGCATAATCCTCAAATAAGAGCCTGACTAGGATCATCAAAAGAATCCTGCAAGACAACAAGAGAGCCTGGCATAAAAATCTTATCTATGCGTTGTGGGCAGATAGGATTACCACCAAGAAGTCTATATCAATGTTTCCTTTTCATATCATTTATGGTGCGGACGCAATCTTCCCTACTTCATTGGGACCACCCGTCAGGAATTTTTTGCAAGAACAAGAGGTTGAGACAAATGATGTGAAAAGGAGAATAAACCATATAATTCACACACAACAGGTGAGGGAGAAGGTGTATAATCGGTCACAGCTCCATTAGGGGAAGATAAAGAAAGCTTTCAATAAGCATTCTAAGCCAAGGGATTTCTAGTTGGGTGATCTAGTCTTGAGATGGGACRTGAGAAATGAGGACAAAGGAAAGCACGGAAAGTTCGACCATCTTTGGACAGGTTCGTTCAGAATCAGTGATCATTGCGGGGGAAATGCTTATTTCCTAGAAGGATTAGATGGAGAATGTTTTGGTTAGGGGCCTGTAAATGGCAGGTTCCTCAAACATTAATTGATGACATAAAATCCGTTTAAGTCATTCATCATTGTAAATAGTCATTTTATTTTTTGCGTCAAGTTAATAGTTCAGCAGAAAATTGAAGCCGGAAGTGAAGGCCCTAAGTTTATGCTGGAGTTTTAGAAGCTACGTCGATAGGTTTAGTTTGTTTTATATCTATCATTTACTTCTCTTAGTGTCTGAAGGTCTAATAAATCCCAATGGTTAGGAACCTGGTCTATTGTTCTTTACTACATCACAAAGAGGATAGCATCCCCGTTGGAGCCAAATGTTAGCACTGCCATTTTTATTTCCATATAGAGTCTGTTTTAAGTCACATTGTGACCCATGCGTCCAAACATGTGAGGTCGGGTACATAGCACCATGAGTCTGAAGTCAGCAAATGGTCGATTGGCCCTTTGAAATGGGAAGGGATGTCAAAGTCGAACTTGCATAAGTGGTACGGGTATGTCTTTTCCAAAGACTCAAGTCCCGTTAAGAAACCGGTCTCTACGTGCCCCAAGTCGAGTCAAGTAGTTAATGGAAGTTTCAATGATAAGTACAACAACTATTATCAGTTCATCATGAAGGTTGAAGGAATGAAAAATTGCGGCGTTCGTATCATGCATGCCTAGCAAACCTTATCACCTGTATCCTACACGCGGGGATTTTCCATGGAAAACCTGCAACTCGAATCGAAATATCTCATCATCATGAATTCACTGTCCTCCAGCATGATTCCTTCTCCTGTCCAACTCATTATAAATCTCATATCCTCGGCACTCTTTGCAGTCGTAGAACTAGGCCCAAACTTTGTTTTCAATTTCCCTTGCCAATCCAGTTTGTTCAAAACTTCCCCTCCTGTGCGTCTGCTGGATATACTACACACAGGATACACATTGGTCGCACCATGGAGACCTCTCAGGGCGTAAGGAAAGGAATGTGGAGAAACAAAATTGCAAGGTCCAAGCCCCAAAACGACTAGGAGTCGTTCTCACCTGCAGCAAGAATTCCCACAAACATGAAAGGAGTTATTCCTTTACCCACAGAGAAGACTAGATCAAACCACGCAGAACTTGAAGCGAAGGGATTTGCACAAGAAGGGAAGACAGTAGAATCCTTGTCTCCTCAACAGAAAGCTCCTCGGAGGAGGGGTAGACTGAGAAAGAACAAGGAAGTTGTGGAAGCTTGATTTTCAAAAGAGTCACATGCTAGATCGGTGGTTGAATAACTACTCATGCGCGCCATCCGGCTAAAGCCTTATGGAGGATCGATCCATGAAGACAGGAGCAAAACAATGAAAATGGATATCACAGGAGTGAATGATCATGAGCCATCTCAGCAATTGAAGCAGGCAAAGTTGGCTATTGTTGAACTCTATCAAGAAAACAGGGAGTTGAGTAGGCAGCTAGCGACAAAGACCATGGAAGCGTCAGCGGTGCAGGGTCACGAAGGGAACATGGCATGGATAAAAGGATAGCTTAGAGAGGTGCAAGACACCATTGTACAGTTGTGAGAAGCATAGAGACTGGCATAATAAAGGCATATGAAACATTCCAGAGAATGCAAAGCGGTCGAGAAGGAAGCTCGCGTGGCTCTCACAAGCACATAGAAAAAACAAGTTTAGAAGGTGTTCGTTTCTACATCCAAAAAACATAAGACAAATCTTGGTAGTTTTGAAGCACATGTTCCCCCAAATCACTCTACCATTTTGATAACGGCTATGAAAATCAAACATCCACTTGATGTGCACATTTCTCCAACAAATGAGCCCGCAATAGAAATCAAATCTGTTGTAGTAGATAGCAAGTTCTTGACAGACACTTGTTTGCTCGAGCACCTGATCAAAGGGATACACTGACACATATTTTCTTCATATCGAGACCTGAACGATGATTAGACCCTCGTGGAAACTTTACGAACAGTCATGAGTAAACATAAGTGATTCTTATCTATTTTTAGAAAGCGCTATGCAAAGAGTCTCCAATGCATGCTACTCAGTTTTCCTAGTTTTAGGGTTAGCAGTTAGAAAGCAATGTAGCCCAAGGGGCGCCCTCATTTATATATTTCATACTTTCGATGTAAGCCAAGTTGGTTGGAAAATTTGGTAGATGACAACTATTATATGTAATTTGAGTTTTTTGACCGAAATTTAATGCAAAGGTTCTGTAACTTGATGAAAAGATTATAGTTGTAGTAGTTGGATGTATTGTGCATCTTTCTTTGCATGTGTTCTTCCTGTCATATTTATTCATATATTTTTTTGTCTATTTCGGAATGATTTTTTGAACCTGTGGATTCGTTGTGTAGCGCCCCTTGTTCACTCCACTTAGAAAAAATGTTTTCTTCTAAAATTTAACTCTGAATTCACCCGCAGCAGTGCTCCGAGTTACTTCCTGTGTTTTTCTCCCACCTCACATTATGGTTTTACACTGAATACTGTTACGTGCCTAGCCTTATCCTCTCAAGTTAAATCACTGATTCATTTGTCTCTTTCATTTCCTTAGATCTAACCATAGCCCAAGTCTTACCTTCTTGCACCAATATAACCAGAACCCATTATATCAAAGGTGTTCAATCTAGCCACTGCTTTCAAAGCCATATCCTGCATGGAGACTGTGCCTTCCAAGAGAGACCTCTCTAGATCTGAAAGGCTAGTGTTGGGTCTCAAAGTTGGTTGAGAAAGTTACCTTCATTGTATTTCTATCAACCGAACAAATTTACGGAGTGATAACAGAGGGTACCAATTCTTCAGTGTAATATTTTGCAATGCACTATAATCAATGCACATTCTCCAAGTCCCATCCTTCTTGGGAACAATTATGATGGGTAACCAACAAGGTGAGGTACTTGGTTGAATCACACCATGCTCCAAAAACTGTTGCAACTGCTTATTTACCTCATTTGATTCTAGAACAAACTGTCTATACGACCCAATATTCGACAAGGGGGAGTTTAGTAATAATTGAATTTCATGCTTCGCTTCCCTCTTAGGTGTTATCCCTTTATTCTCTTCGAACACTCCTTTGTACTCTTGTAGAAACTCCTCCAACTGATGTTTCTACTCTTTAGTACACCCTTCCAGGGATTTCTTTAATTTTAACAACTCTTCACCATACTAATTTTCTCTTAGAAAAAGTAAAACATATTTCTTGCTAGAACTAATCAGTTTCTTAGCTTGATTGGCACTTGCCAGTGAAAGTTTTAATTTCCCTTTGTGTGCGTTAATGAGGAGGTACTAATTGGATCTTTGCATGAATATAGCATCCCTCATATACATGTATTGGATTCCAAACACTATCATGCATACATCTAGTGGTACTATGTCACATACCCACTAAGGAAAACAAAAAATTTCGTCGAATTCTCGAGGATCAATATCCCTGAAACACCTACGAGGGTCTTAGCATAGGCTAGTTCCTTCCTTGTCCATATCCATGTGATCATGGGTCACGACCACAAGCCAAACAATTATGGCGTTCTTTCACTCTTCGCGACTCAGCACTACCAGAACATCGATTCTTTCGACTCTGCAAACCCCGACACGGCGAAACTCCGAACCTCGACAGGGCTAGCGAGTGGCAGGTTTCCCCCTTGGGGTCTTGTCCACATGACCCTGTCCCGTGTCTACGTGCTTAAGCCAGCCAAGCGCTTATTGACTTTTAGCAATTTGGGGCGATGCGATGCATGACTTCCCTTTGACACTTTTCGCTACTCGCAACCTCGTAGGTTGAAGCGTCGAGCTCTCGTTCTCTTCTTCTCTGAAATTCTGAGACATGAAAGTCAGCAATGGTTGACTTCCCATTCACACTTATCGCAACTCACAACCTCACGAGTTGGAGCATTGAGCCTTCATGCTCCTACCTCGCGAATCCCCAAGACGCAAGAAATAAACAGAGTGTTGACTCCTTTCCAGGCGACGCGTGCCCACCTATCAATCACATGGGCCCCACCTGATGGATGTGACACATGTTCTCACGAGCCTCGAATCTCACCACTTCATGAATTCTACGGTCGAAAGTGACCCCTTCCAACCTTCGAACCCCTGAACTCCCGATAGGCGATGGATTTCCTGATCCAATGGTCCTCCTGTTCTCTGGATCCAATGACTGTCTCCGCTCCTCGCGACTTCGCCACTCGCAACTTGGAGCACCCAACCTTTGGGCTCTTACCTTGCGAACCTCTGAGTTCGAAAGATTCCTTGATCTCTACCACCTATCCTTCCCAGATGGACGGTCTTGATCCTCTCACGAATTTGTCGCTCAGGAGGTCGAAGGACTTCCCTCTATGACTCCCAATGTCTGAATCCCTAATATGGGCGATCTCGTGACACGCATCCGCTCTCAAATGAACGACTCAGATTTCCTCGGGACTTCACTACTCGCGAAGTCAAGATGCTTTCCTCTGTGAGTCCCGGTGCCTGAATCTTTGAAATGGATGATTCCATGACACGCGTCCTCCCGCAGACGGACGGCTCAAATTCTTTCACCCCTTCGGGACTTTAGAGACAAAAGTATCAACCTCCTATCCACCGATATGCTGAAATTCTGACACGTCGTCAATGCGGGTCCCACAACGGAACTTCCAGCCTTTTTTGGAGTTTCGGACTTCACGACTTCGCGAATCCTGATGCTAAGATTTGGGTTATTCAACCCATGAAACCCCAAAATACTGAGTTCCGATGCACTTTGCCAATAACTGGCTCACACAAATCCTTTCGCCCCTTCGGGACTTCGCCTTTCGTGGCCTCGCGAATCTTGAGGCAAGGGTTTTAACCCTTCAACTCATGAATCCACGAAATGAGATTTCGCGAGTGATCCAACGGTCCTTGTCGACCCAGATCCTATGGTCCAATTTCTCCCGAACTTAAAACTAAAAAAAAGGCTTACCATAACTCCACGTCTCCTCTGCAAGATCTAATGGCTCTTGGGACTTCGTGAATTCTCCACAGAGAATTATGACCATCCAATGCCTCCTTGACGACTCTTGCAAAGCGAACACAATATTCCTTCACTAATATTTTGGGATTTCAAGAGGATCATTCTTCCTCGTACAGGTTTACTTAGACTTACGCCTTCAAATCCTTTTTCCAAGTTCTTGGTGAGATTTCTAAGAAGGGTGTCTCTATGGGGAGATTTATCCAAGGTATCACCTGAGACAGATAAGGGTATAGATTTCCTGAGAAACAGCTTGAATTCTGAATTGATTCACTGTGTGTATATACATATAAATCTATTTATAAACATAAGCCATATGTGGCCCTTCCATTATAAGCATGCAACCACCATTTCTGAATCAAAACACTACACAGGCAGTCTTATACTCAAACCATTCATAAAACTGCACAGACTAAGAGCATATATGTCAGCATATAATTTTCACGATGCAAGATGTAAAACACTTATCAAAAATAACACCAGAAGTGAGTGCAACTACTGAGAGGGGTGCTCATTTCCACCCAACCGTAGGCTCAGCGATTCTAATAGGATTTACCACTAGCCACCCCCGAGATGAGACCATGATGCTACGAGACTACGTCTCTGTTTTCCATTTCCCAAGAACGAGGGTTACTCTCCCCCTTCTCTGCTATCACTCACTC
>SNQJ01S0080704.1:87290-103607 GCA_010110895.2 Picea sitchensis | reverse complement strand
ATTCGCATCTACGATTGTAAGTACTGTTGTCATTATTCTCATCAATATGACACGCTTGGCCTGTTTCTTTCTAGTTTGTGTCTAATGTTACATGAACTTATCATTAATTGATAGATCTATTTTCAAGCTAACATCAATAGAGTAGGAAGTGGTCATATCTTGTTTGTCTGCAGAACTCAGCGAGGAGAAAAATATTGGAGTGCAACTCGGAGCGTGCAGGGACAAATGTCGATAAAGAGGTACTTTTGTCATCCTTCCTTCTCATGTGTTGGTTTAGATATATTTGAAAGGAATTCAGTGTCCATGTTAAGCATTTTCTCTCTAGAGTTAAGGTCAATCTCTTAGAGGCGATCTACCTATCCACAGGGAGATTTTCCTACAACACTCTGTACTTTACTTCAATTTCGCTCAGCTTCTAAGAACTGTTATCTTCTTATTAAGCTCATGAATTTGAATTAAAGGATCTCTTACTATCTTGTATGACCTTGCATGTTTATGTACTTGGTTATCTAGACTAGTATTCTTCATACCCTTTTCAATTACTCTGTCTGATGATTGATTTCTAAAAGCATTGTCTTATTCGAATGCATGATAAGTTGTTCTTCTCATTAGCTCTTGAGTTATCCCATTGTTCCAAGCATACCAAATTTACCATATTCTTAAGTTACCAAGCATCTTTGGCCTACAACCCCAAAGAGTTTCTTGGAGTGATAACAAATTGGCGTCGTTGTCGGGGAGAGGAGATCAAAGCTCAACTTCCCTGGGAGACAACATAGATCTGATCTTTGATGATAGAAAAAGGTTGGACACTACATTGGTTGTAATCATCTATCTACCGACTCCACGAAAGACGAATTCAGTGGAGACTCCATGAAGGATAGATCTGTTGGCTACTTCACTGGTATATAAATGAACCAGATCTTAGCAAAGAGGTATGCATTCTGTAATTTCTCAAGTATTTCTGGTTACCCTCATCTAGTACCTAGTAGAGATGAATGGGAACACAGCCTTCCTAGATTTCGAGGAGAAAAATGGGAAGTACCATTTGAACATTTTTTTTATTTTCATGAGTTTATTCATCAACTTTAAATCATACATGAAGATGTTAAGATCAAACTTTTCAAGTATTCATTAGAGGGATAGCCCTTGATTGGTGCAAGTCTCTTCTAGCTTCAAGCATTCACTCATTGGCAAGTTTTCATTATGCTTTCCATTTGTTTTGTAAAGATGAATTTCCAGCTAAAGGTCTCTTTGAAGATTGTTGTGATGAATTTGATAAGCATGTTCAGCAGGAAGTAGTCTTTTCTTCTATTTGTCAAGATGAAAATTATGTTGTTAAGGAAGACCTTCATGATACAAATAAGAATTGCGTAGCTGTAAATGCATCAGACCTTATCTCTATTACACCTGTTGCCTTTGATTTACATGAAGAAACAGTTAGAGAAGAAGTTTTTTCTGAACCTTTTCAATAGGTTGCCTACGATATGTTTTCACCTGTGATTGGGGAGAAGGATCTGAAGACTGTTTGTCTTTATTCACATGATTCAGGAGTTTTCTGCTCACCTATTGTTGATAAGTATGCAGATGCAGTAGAGCAGACCCTTACTTCAAAGGATGTTGATTTTGACAGTAGACAACCCATATATGACATTTATGAATCTGATTTCGACGAGCCTTTTTCTTTGCCCATAAAGGAATGACATCATGTTGTAATCAGCCATTCCATGTTTGCAGAAGACATTGAATATGATGAGTTTAATCTGGCCGAAAATTTCAGGTCTTCTCTTCTGTTTATAACACCTCATGAACAGAAAATTGAAATCACCTACGAAGAAGATATATCTCATCATGATCAAGAAATTGTTGATCCACATTACGATAGCCATGAGGATGCCTTTAACATTGTATCAAATTCATCTATTAAAAATGATTGTCATGATGATCAGATTGTTTCTTTCGAAACCTTTAAAGATGATGATCAGATTATTCCTTCTAAAAACTTTGAAGATGTTGAGCAGATTGATAGATCAGCAAGTAACAGTTTCAGATCTGCAGTAAATGATGAGGGCAGCCTATAGTTTCAAGATTTGCGGGTACTGGAAGTTTGCAGCGGATATGAAGAAGAAGGTGAGGAGTTGAAAAGTCCAGATCAACAGTCCTTCTTATATGATTCTCTGATAGAGAATGAGTAGTTTTTTTCAACATTAAGACCAGTGATGGTGAAGAAGAGCAGAGAGGTTCAAATCAGCAGTTGAGTTTGCATTCTCTTTTGACAGAAGAAGAACAATTTACATTCAGCATTGAGACCAGTGAAAGCAATCAGCAACTGCAATACAGTCAGTTGGATCGGCAGCTCAAAGAGGTATTTATTTATGACATTTATGAACCTATTGATAACTATTTGGAATCTATGAGCAGAAAATGTGTTAAAGTATTTTTGTCAGAAGAAGATTGTCTTTATCATCTGTTCAAACCTCTTCTCTGCATGATATGGCTTCAATTATTTTTCGGGCCAAGATCTAGCATGATGTCAGTAAATCAATTTCTCACATGGATTCATTGGAAGCATGATTTTACCTGATCTTGAAGTAGTACAGTGGTTAGAGTAGGAGTAGATAAGAAGAATAATCTCACCATACAAGCAACTAGATCTTTTTCAGTTATTGGTTGCTGATTTCAATGAATAAGCAGGGCAAGCTACAGGTTTGCAGAGGAATAGTTGCACAGGCCAGATGACTCCATAGCCCAATGGTAAAGGCGAATGGAACTACTAGGTTCTTGGAAACCTCGTAAGGAGGTCTCCATCCTAGTTGGAGCCAGTTGTTAGAGATCAAAATGCACTGGTTTTTTAGAGTGTTTTTATCTCTCTCTCCCTCTGTTTCACCCATTTTTTTTATTAGCCTTTGGCCAGTGTATTATCCATCTTGTTTCAATATCAATGCTCATTGATCATGTTTGCTCCAAGCCTTTACATTTGTTTCTAAACAAATTTAAAGCTAACTCTTGGGCTTATGTTTGCTTATGTTTTTTCCAACAGTTGGGCTTAATGTTTTTATTTTTAAACCAAAAGATTGGGGGCCCACAAACCAAGCCACAAGTTAACTCATAATCTTGATTCATATGCCATGTCAATAGAAAAACCAAGCCATGCAATATACAATGCAACATTCAAGCCTAGCACCGAGTTCCATGTCCTATCCACACCTATCGTTATATCAATATAAGTCTTAGTGTATTTTAAAAAAAGAACTGTAAGATACAGAATCCCAATACATGTGGAATTGAATCTCTTTAATAAATAAAACATACATACAAAATGCCAGATGCCAAATAACAGGCAGAGAAGGTGTGTGCAACATCTGATGAGTACAGCTGTGTGTTGAAGTTTATGATAAATCAAAGGTATCTGTTGCATGCAAATCAGGCAATGAGCCAGAAACCCTTATGCCAAGAGCAAGAGTCGAGTGTCAGCTTGGTAAATACATGCGCAGGTGTCCTGTGGTGAAATATATGCATGGGTCGAATATTTGACAGGTTGATGGAATATGACCACGAGCAAAGAGACATGAAAAGGTAGATTTGCACCAAGAATTCGTTGCCACTCAGATGAATTACATTCAGCGCTCAAGTGGTTTCAAATATGCCATTCATTATCATATAGTGGAAAACGCAGATGAGTGTATGGTAATCAACAATAAAGCCATGTATGGCATTTGCGTCCAGGACTCCTGATCTTCTAAAAGAAGTTTTCTCTATTGTTTCATGTGGTCAATGAATTGCCAAAATACAATAGATAAGGAGCAGAGGAATTTTCTGCCAAATGATGAGATGCTCGGATTGATGACTTATCGGGTCGAGTTCAGTCCCGCTCAGCCCTTCAAGGGCACCTGGATCACGGGTTTCCTCCACATGATGATTCATACACTCAATACCACGCCACGATAGTGCAGCTGTGTTTGCCTAGAAGGGGGAAACGTTGCAGGAGTATTGGTGGTGCACTGAGAGGGCTCTTGACTGGGGTCCCGGCGGTGACCCTGATCTGATTTTCCACGATGGTGGTGACATTATCCTTCTGATCCATGATGGAGTGAAGGCTGAGGAAGAGTTTGCCAAGACTGGGAAGGTGTCGGATCCGGCCTCTAACACCAATGTGGATTTTCAGATTGTGTTGGCGTTGATCAAGGAAAGCCTCAAGATTATGCAAGTCAAGGATAGTCTTTGCAGATTTATAATTTTCATTTGATAGAAGAAATTGGAGCTGATGCACTTAAGATTAACTTCTCTTGTCCTCACGGGATGCCTGAGCGTAAGATGAGTGTTGTAGTTGGTAAAGACTGTGCATTATTGGAGGAGGTTTGTGGTTGAGTAAATGAGAAAGCAACAGTCCCAGTTTGGGCAAAGATGACTCCAAACGTCACAGATTTTGTTGAGCCAGCGAGAGTGCCATTGAAGTCAAGATGTGAAGAAATTTCAGTTATTAACACAATTATGAGTGTAATGGGAATCAATCTTGACACATTAGGGCCTGAACCTTGTGTAGAGGGTTATTCAACCCTTGGTGGATATTCTTCAAGGTTGTGCATCTTATTGCTCTTGCAAAAGTAATGTTTATTGCGTAGATGATGAAATCTGAGTTTCCTGATCCAGATTTATCACTTTCTGGCATAGGAGGAGTTGAAAATGGAGATCATGCTGCTGAGTTTATACTGCTTGGAGAAAACACTGTTCATATCTGCATAGGGGTCATGATGCATGGTTATGGACATGTTAAGCAATTCTACTCTGAGCTCAAGGACTTTATGGTGAAGAATTATTTTTCATCTATTAAAGATTTTTGTGGGATATCTCTACAATATTACACGACCCATACAGATTCGGTTCGTCGTTAGTAAGAAGCTATTCAGCAGAGGAAATCTATTTGAAAAGCTATCCAAAGACATAGCTTTCACCAACGCAAAAGGTGAAATTATAACTAGTTAGCTGATGAAAAGCAGAGCTTTCACCAGCTAACTAGCATATCGTAAGGCGAAATAGCTGGTGAAACCTAAGATGGCCATAAAAAGAGTAAATTTTGCCCAGATCGAAGTTTTATTATCTTACAGAGCATGAAGATGATCTATAAGTCAAAGTTATAACTAAGAGAATATGCTTCAAAGTTTTGTTCCAGTTTTTGAGGTACCAGCAAGATGAAAGAGATAAAGTTTGTTACCTATTTACGGCAAGAATGACCTGTCTTTCCAGGTGGCATTTTTTGACCTTATCTTTCAACCTTCGAAGATTTTATGCCTTGTAATCACATTGAAGGATGTTGAATACTATTGCAACTATCAAAGACTTCAGTTTAGATATGGTTTGATTTCCTTTAATAAAGGATTTGTTCCTTTAGAGTTTACAATTAGTTTTATGTTATGCTATTTTTAGTATCCTAGATCCCTTTTCATAGGATCTGCTCTGTACATTGTAAATCTATAAAGCTAAAGACAATAGATGAACAAAAGTTGGGGAGGGGGGGCGGGGGGGGAAGGGAATCTGGGATACAATTTTCCCTATTATACTAAGACTCTTATCTTTATAGAATCACAATCTTCTTTTGCTATCAATGTCAGATTTGTTCATATATTGCATTGCTCTGTACATTACTTCAATTTAGCTCAGCTTCTAAGAACTGGTTACTTCTTATTAAGCTCATGAATTTGAATTAAAGGATCTCTTACTATCTTGTATGACCCTGCATGTTTATGTACTTGGTTATCTAGACTAGTATTCTTCATACCCTTTTCAATTACTCTGTCTGATCATTGATTTCTAAAAGCACTGTCTTATTCGAATGCATGATAAGTTGTTCTTCTCATTAGCTCTTGAGTTATCCCATTGTTCCAAGCATACCAAATTTACCATATTCTTGAATTACCAAGCATCTTTGGCCTACAACCCCAAAGAGTTTCTTGGAGTGATAAAACTTATTTTCTTTTCCGACTCTGAGAAATATGACTCTCTTATGTTTTCCATAAACACAATGCTCACAGAAGTCGAAATCAATTTGTTTAAGATCTGGAAACAAATTTCTTTTGTGAAGTATCTGCATACCATTCTCACTCATGTGTCCCATCCTATGATGCCATAGTGTTGTATCCACTCCTGTAGAATCTAAATATATAGAAGAGTCAGTATTACCAGTACATAAATACAATGTACCTACCTTCTCTCCTTTTGCTATCACCAATGATCCTTTGATGACCTTCCACGTCTTATCTATAAATATGGATATACAACCTCCATTTGTCAACTGCCCTGTTGAAATTAGATTTTTCCTTAAATCTAGAACATGTCTTACCTCTTTTAATAACCATTGGTTTCCATTGCGTTTCTTTATTTTTACCTTTCCCATTCCAACAATTTTGCATGGTGCATCATCACCCAAATGAACCTGTCCAAAATCACCTTGAACATAATCTAGAAAATGTTTCCTATGGGGTGTGGCATGAAATGAAGCCCCTGAATATACTACACAACACTCAGAAATATTATCTACAGAAAGAATCAAAGTATCTTGTAACACATCACATGTTACATTTGCTTCCTAATTTCTCTCTTGTTGTGCATTTCTTTGTTTCTTTGAAGCTCTACAGTCTTTCTTCAAATGTCCTTTCTTCCCACAATTCCATCACTCTATCTTTCCAAGTCTGGATTTGGATCTGTCATTCCTAGAATTCCCGCGGTTCCATGAGCCCTTTCCTCTATCCTTTTGTCTTCCCCTATTCTCCATGGTCAATGAATTACCTGATGTCTCACAAGTGCTTTTCCATCGCATTTCCTCACTAAGGATAACACCAACAACATCATCAAATTTTAAAGTATTTGAACCAAAGACAGAGTTACTTATAGCCATGACCAAGTTGTTCCAGCTTTTTGGTAATGAGCACAATATTAGAAGAGCCCTAACCTCATCATCAAAGTCCACTTTTACATAACTTAGTTGATTAGTAACCGTATTAAATTCATTTAAATGATCTACAACAAACCCACCTTCTGACATCTTCATATTAAATAATCTCTTCATTAGAAATACCTTATTGGATGTCGAGGGTTTTTCATACAGTTTAGCCAACGCATCCATCAGATCCTTCATTGTTTTTTCTTTCGAAATATTGAAAGCCGCCGACGCTGCCAAGCTCAGTCGTATCATTCCTAGAGCCTTGTTTTCAAGAATCTCCCATTCTTCATCCTTCATGGTCGTCAGCTTCTTCACTACTCTACCCAATGGTATGAATAGATCCTTCTGATATAAATAATATTCCATCTGCATCTTCCATAACTGGTAGTTTTTGTCGTTAAATTTCTCGACCCTAAACTTTCCATCTTCCGACATTGCTCCCACTCGAACCAGGAACCCTCTTTTCCTATGAGTTACCTTTCTCTCTGATACCAGTTGTTAAAAAGATACTTAATACAATAGAGACACAGATTTATGTGGTTCACCCAGTGTGGGCTACATCCACCAGAGAAATTTCCAGGTCCTTCCTTTATTATTATCCAGCAAATGAAGGGATACAACCTACAGCAAAACTCATTGTAACTTCCTTTTCTTTCTCTCACAATCTCCTCTCTCAGAATACAATCCTCGCCATAATGCATAGCCGCAATACATTTCCCTCATAATAGAGAGTTTCCTTCTAGGGCAAAAAACCCTAACATAATTTCTACCGTTAGATCTGCGACCTTATAATGAATGGTCCAGATTTACAATGAAATTACAATATACATTTACAAGGCAATTTTTCCTTTAGGGGCTTCGCCCATGAACACCCATCGGGGGATGCTACCCTCGAACCCCTGTCGGGGGCCTGCTTGCCCCCGAACCCCGCAGAGGGGGTACCCCCCCTTTGCACTCCCCTGCATGGAAGTGTGTACATGCTTCTGGGGTGTAAAGTCTTCATGGGGTATAAACACGGCTGAAAGCAAGGACCTTTGAATCAGGAACATAATCAGGCTCCACAACCAATAGAGAAGACTATAAAAAGGTGGAGAATTAGTTTCAAATAACCCTAATATTGGGTCAAGAAGAAATAAACCATGTCAATATTTTGATATACGAGATAGTGAAGTGGTAGTCGATTGGAAACTAGACTTACAAATTTGGAGACTCAAATGACCCATATTTCTCAAAGCATGTCATAGTTGACCAAGTTGGCTATCAACATGGAAGACTAGAACAAGAAAATTATCTCCTTGGTTGCACTAATGATGTTGAATAAGAATAAGCTACCTCATGAGTCAAGTTTGAGATTTGAAGAAGAAGAATTTAAATGAGAGGAGAAGCCAAAGTTGGAAAAGGGGAACAACAACAAAGTCCAAACAACTTTCAAAGTTGAAGCAAATATTGACATAAATCCCCATACATGTTAGGATGGTGTCCTTGAATTAAAGCAACAATTACAACAACTAGAATTTTATTCCAATCAATTGGGTTTAGTCCGAGTGGTTTGTGTTGAGGGGTGTTTTCCCCCCCACCCAGGTTTGATTCCTGCAAGTGACATGTTGATCTCTTAAATGAGCAAGCTATCGAAAAATCCTCATCTTTCTAAAAAAATTATTTTACCTCAGGTACCATCCTCGAAATCAGGGGAAGTGCCCAGTGGGTTTCCCTAGGCTCTATCCCAAAGCTTAAAAAAAAAAAAAAACTAGAAGTTTATTTCAATGTGCTTCAATTTTTTGAAGAGAAAATAATATGTTTTGATTGGTTAAATTAAGGTGGGAAATTTATGTTACCACTCAAAGACTCAAGCAAGGATAACCAATGACTCAATGGGAAACATTCAGTAATCTCATTAATTTGTAGTTATATCTCATTGAATATGAGAAGGAACGAAAGATACAATGTTATTTCTTTCAAAAATGGCAAGGACAAAGCATGCAAGAGTACACCATTGAGTTTTAGAAACTACCAATTTAGTTGTGTATATCTCCCAATAACACCAATTTTTTCATTAAGTATTTGGTAGCACTACACAACAACATCCAAAGACAAGAAATATTTTTCAAACCAAATTCCATTGATGAACATTGTGTGCAAGTATAGTGTATAGAAGGGGATATAAAGGGACATTTCAGTGGTCCACCCAACTAGAAAAAAGAAAAAGAACACAAGTGACAAGAAGAAAGAGAAAGGAAAGAAAGTAACCATGGTTACACAAGAATGAAAATCCCCCAGTAACCATTATAAGAACTACAATGTATATGATCACATGAAAGAGAAGTGTTAGAGGTTGCACCTATAATTGCATCCTAAATGGTTCAAACATCAGTAGAAAAACAAGATTTTTCTAGTTGTAGATGTCAAACAAAAGATGGAAATCAATACCATAATTGAAGGTGAGGTTATGTACACCTATGTTCAAAGAGAATTGACCTTGAGTAAACTCAGTCCAAAAGAGGAAAGAAAGATCATTGAACACTTTCATATAAATATACTATTGAAGAAGACAAAGGTGGATAGTGTTTTTGACCTAAGATCTCAATGAAAGGATAATTTCAGCCCAATTAGTTGAGAAGCTCAAATTGGAAGTGTGGCAATCCTTATCCATATCTATTCGGATGAGTGGGACAAGAGATGGAGTTGAGAGTTGTTGGACATGGTGTGGTGTTGGCATTAATGTCAAAGAAGGACAATATGATCAATGTTGGACATGGTATTATGGTGTTAGCATTGATGTCAAGAAGATTAGTATGGAATTGTCATTATATGTCTGTGAAATCCTAAATCTCAGGAGAAATAACATAGTAGGTTTCACAGAAGACATAGCATGAGGTGTAGAAGAATCCAATATAAACCTAAAGCTCAAGAGAAGCAGTGTATTAGGTTGCATGAGATCATAGCATGCAGCATTAATACCTTTGGAAAGGTCAAAGGAAATCTTAGGAAAATGAGTGTCTTAAGGAAGTGTTATTGGGATCAAATTCCCAACAGATCAGTTGGAGAACGCCCTTAGAACTATGAGAAAACTCTTTTATAGTTGGTATATATGACAATCGTCGATCACTGACCAAAGGCATGGATCAATGATCTTGGTTTAGTTGGAATCCAAGTATAAATCCAAAGGGGTTAGGAGGAATCATGTCCATTGATAAAGTTTTCGGGAAAATCCAAGACCTTCAGATCGAGATGGAGCTAGAGGTTGGGAAAAATTAAATCCCAACCATCAGATCGAGACAAATAATCCTCAACCCTATATCAAGACCAATAGGACTCTGGAACTTCACCACTTCGACAAACATTGGAGACAAAGAAGGATCATGAAGTCACAAAATCTCGCCACTCGTTACATCAATGAGTGTCTTTGGGTGAATTCTCAACCATCGGATCAAGTTTAGTGGAAGGACACGGTAATCCACAACACCCCGAAGTCCCAGAGTAAATGAACTCATGCAGACCATCGATCTAAGAACCCTACAAGTGAGCGATCAACCGTTGGATCAAACAATCAACTCCGGTGTTGACCACTCCGACGAAAAGAAGTATGAATCATGTAGGAATACCTAAAGGTTGAAGCCCCGAAGTAACAAACTCTCGTCGATTGTTAGGTTAGAGGAAGAGTAGGGAAATCCCATCAATCGTTGATCAAGTGTAATGGAAGGATAGGATAAGTGGGGCCAAAGGAACGAAGTCCCAAAGTAAAAAAAGGTCATCTAATCAAGATAAGGGAATATCTACAGTGGTATATATATTCGTCACTTTGGTGATAAATGGATGTATAAAGGAGCCATAATATCCCAAAGTCCCAAAATCACCAAAATCTTGCTATCCATCTGATCAAGAATGAGCTTCGAATAACGAAGATTCCCCTAAACCGTTCAATTGTGAAAATGAAGGAATAGTGAGCCCAGTGTTGACCACTCCAGGATTACGAAGATTCAAAAACAACTAAAATGCTCGAAGCCACGAAGTACCGAATCCATGAAGTGCAAAGCCATGATCAAGGAGGGACACATGTGGCAGAAGAAAAATATGACACATGGCCCAATTGGTTGGTGAAAAGTGTCAAGGTATAGTTGACACATTAGGTATACAAAAGCCACGAATCAAGGTGACATGTGGCAGCCACACAGCCAGTCCCATGTCAACAGTGACGTCGAGAAGCCACGTCACACTGGGATTACAACCTCTGAGGATGTTCAACTTCTCCTACTAGCAAAAATGCCTGAAGTGTCGAAGGGAGAATTCGTGAACTAATGTTGGTCGTTGATCTAATATCCTCCAGGTTCTCTCATGACCATTATATCAACTGTAGTGAAAGGAAAGAGTAAACATGAGATGTTAACCAACAGCAAGCGAGCATCGTCATGTTATGACTTATTCGGTAGGAAAACCTCTAGACGAATTGAACTACTTTAGGTTTCTAGTAACTCAGAGTGTCGAATCCATGAAGTAAGATATGATCATCTATCGAGGAGGAATATCCACGGTCGAGGTCCAAAATCACACAATGGGAAGGGCACTAACTGTTTTTTTTCTTCATATGATATATGATCGATATATTATTACAATGATGAGTGTTCCATATATAGGGAACATATGGTGACCATCCATGAAAGGATGTGTCCCTTGAATAATCAATAACTATTTATTATTATCATTTACTTTATTATATATGATATTTAATAATTAATAATCATATTATTAATTATTATTCTAAGAGAATGTATTCTCAATGTTTCCCAAACATCAACACTCCCTCTCAATAAGGGAGACATTATGCATCATGCCAAGCTTGTATATCAAGTATACAAACTTTACCCTAGACTCATGACACTTGTTTGTCAGTCTTGGGAGATGTCTCTCTCCCACCTAAATTGAGGAGAAACTCCTTATGTATCTCTCTCTTTTGATCCAATTGACTCTCTCTAAGATCGAGCTCACTTTGGGTTTGCATGTAATAGCATATAGCATCTTGAGTCTTTAGCATTCCTTGTCAAATCATCATGACTAGGACAAATACCACACCAGGATCTTTCACCACAAGTACACACATGTGAGTGAATGTCATCATGATGCTAACTGACACGTGGAAAAAACAATTCAGGAACCTCGAGTCCATATTATGTTAAGGTTTAAGCTATTATTAGATTTCTTTTCAATTTACTATATAACAATAGCATATGTAGGATAACTAAGAGAAGCACAATCACAAGATACACAACATTTATCCTAGGAAACCCTCATGGGGGAGAAAACCAAGAAAAAACTTCCTTAATATAGATAGTCAATACAATGCCAAGACAATAAACAAAAACACTAAAGAATATCCAACATTGAGCAATGTGCCTCTGTCTTCCTTCTTCTCCCAACTGTAGCTACCAAACTTGCGCACTGGATGAGAGAATGAGTGAGTGAGATAATGAGGCATTGGCTTCCTTTATTTATACAAAATGGAAGGTGTTGAAAAGGTGTATCTTCACTAGGCAGGGTCAACTTCTCTTATTAATGGTTAAAACCACTTTAATTAGCTTGGGGTTCGACTTCTCAATTTGCATATTATGTTTAGGGCTTGACCAATCCACAAAAGTGGATTTGGTCAATTACAATGCCCGACATGATCAATCCACAAAAGGGGATTGATCTAATGAATAATAACTCAATAATAAATAGAATAATATTTGCAGTTATAATATTTCAAGACTCCCCCTTAACAAGAAGGGTATTCTACAACATCATCAAGAAAGAGAGAGGGCAGCAACATCAACAACATCTGGAACACTGGCTGGCATATCTATAAATCATCAGAAGTTTTTCTTCATCATCAATATCATCATCCACAACAAGGAGTTGGAATGGCATCATCATCATCTGCATCAACATGGATTAGTATAAAACTAATACATCATCATCATCAATAACAGCACAAGGCTGATACAACATCAACAACAAAAGAATCACAGCACGAAGGTTGGAGCATCATCAACATAAGCACTAGGCTGGAAATATTCATCACAAAGATGGCATCTCAACAACATTAGCATGAAGCTAGAAATATTCAACACGAAGCTAGCATCTCAACAACATTAGCACGAAGCTGGAAATATTCAACATGAGGCTGGCATCAACAACATCAGCATGAAGCTAGAAATATTCAGCACGAAGCTAGCATCTATACAACATCACCATGAAGCTGGAAATCTTCAGCACAAGTCTGGCATCACAACAACATCAGAACGAAGCTGAAAATATTCAACACAAGGTTTGCATCACAAAAATATCAGCATAAAGTTGGAAATCTTCAGCACAAGGTTGGAATCAACACTACTCCCCCTTTCGAGGGAGGTCCTTTCGAACTATACCAATCTTGTCTCGAATGTTCTCAAACTTTGCATGAGACAGAGGCTTGGTCAACACATTTGCAACCTTTTTAGTTGTGCTAACATAATGGAGCTTCACGGCTCCTCTCTGTAACGATCCCTCCGGCCAACCTGAGGTCGGGGTACACCACTCGAAAGAAACCACTCATGCTCTGACGCCATTCGGTAACATTCCCAGCCATTAGGTTGGGCCATGCTACTCTAGGGAACACTTTTGTTCCCATACTGCAGAACATACAGTAGCATACCCAGTAGTCAACTAAGCAATGCCACCTAAATTTACTCTTTAGACTGCATGCAACTAAAACATATACATACAGCATGCTCGCGGAAGATTTACATCTAAAAATAAACAAACAATTACTTTTTGTAACATACGAATTTTATATTAAAATAATAGTAATTACCGATATGCATCATTTACGGGAAATTACCCATAAGCACACAAGCAATCATAGTCACATATATGATAAAATCGTAACATAGGCATGTAAATAACAAAACAACATATCCATATATCATACAATTGGCACTTATCTTAGAAATATTGTCACCAATTGCTTATAGACCGTCCACGAACCTCCGAGCCATAGACTACATTATTCATCACTCTCAACAGTGAATCACCCCCGAGCTGGGACTGAACTCCACCCAGGGTAAAGGGATTCCTATCCAAGCTAAGGCTCATGGACAACAGGAAAGACTCCATCTCAGGTGCTCACTCAACTAATAGCCTACAACCTCTCATTCCCCACATGCCTGTCCCACCCAAGGAAGTGTTCCCCTTCTCTGCTCAACAGTCCCTCGACTGTCCCACTTCCCTTCCAGGGCTTCAGCAATAGGCCGGACTGGAAGTCTCAGAGCGTTTCAGTTGCATTTTAGCACCTACGGAATTCAATCCTCAACTATTCTCTCGCTTAGAGAACTTCTCACGAGCCTGACAACCCGCTTCTTCAATCCCACTCCAAGCTAACCAAGTACACCAACCAAAAGGATGGGGAAACAGGCTTAATAAAGGTGAAATGGTTGTCTCAAGGATAATGGAATGCATGAGTGAAATGTTCATGGAGTCATTGACTGGATAACTGAGTTTGTTTTTTGGAATCACTGTGAACTCTTTGTCAAAAAATGATGTTCATCCTGATGTTCCCCCCCTTTTCCCATTTGTAAGGTATCTGTGAGAAAAATCCCCCCCTGAGCTAAGTTTCCCCACGATATGAATGCATGTCCCCAACTTGACACTTGTCATATCGGAAGTTACTTTTGTCCACTTATCCCCAACTTTAGAACTTAGGATAAACTAATTATCCATACTTTATGTTTTAGGAAATATTAATATAATATTCCCTTGAATTTTGGCCCTCCCTTTCCCTAACTGGTGAAGTTCAATCCCCCATCTCTTTTATCGTGGTTGGTCTGCGCGCAGTGATGTATTTTATATTAATCATGAGTCATGTACAAAGTAGGTGCTCTAGCCTTTAACATCTAGGCGTGTTGGCCTAATTCCAAGACATAAGCATTCTGGATTATAATACTGGCTCACCAGCCTATAATGCATATTATATACACAAAGGTTCGTTGACCTTAATATTGCGCGCACTTAGTTATTGTGCGATGTATCCTTTGTCTTTAAGGTTGTGCGCACCTTAGTTACTACGCGTGGTATTCAGAAATGTGCACATTACATCCCTTTACTGCACAATATATGCGCGCACCATGCCATGAAAGGTATATTACAAAAATGATGTCTAAACAGCTCACTAGCTTAAATATACTTGGATTATATTTACATTTGGGTTCAGCCGAGGGATATTACAATCCCCTCCCCTTATTTATGCACTGTCCTCGGTGCATCATGTAAACATATACAACAAAATTCTCAAAATTATTCAAAACAATGCGGGTATTTTGCCCGCATTGCATCCTCATGATCCCAAGTAGCATCTTCAAGTCCATACCAAGTCCATTGGACCTTTACAAGCCCTATGGCTCGATTCCGGAGTTGTTTTATTTTTCGATCTAAGATGTGCACCGAATGCACTTGGAAAGTGCCTTCTTGCTCCACCTGAATAAAATTCTAATCAATAACATGATTAGCATCGGGTATATATTTCTTTAGCAATGATACATGGAAGACATTATGAACAAACATAGATGCAGGCAATGCAATCATATAAGCCACTGGACGTCTCCTCTCTAGGATTTCAAATGGTCCACAAAATCTGGCTGCTAACTTGGCGCAACTTCCTAGCTTCATGGAGCTCCTGTTAGCTTTCACTTTCAGAAAAACATGATCACCCACTTTGAATTCTCTGTGGATTCTGTTTTTGTCAGCATAACTTTTCTGTCTGTCTTGGGCAGATTTCAAATTCTGCTTAATTTTTAACATTTGGTCCTCCATCTCCTTGAGCAATTCTGGCCCGACTATTGTTCTATCAGTTGGGTTATCCCAACTTACTAGAGTGTTGCACCTTCTATCGTAAAGTGCTTCAAATGGGCTCATTTTCAATGATGCCTGATACCCATTGTTATAAAAGAATTCTACTAAATGTAGGTAGTCTTCCCATTTGGATGGTTTATCCATCACATACATTCTCAGCATATCTTCTATCACTCTATTCACCCTCTTTGTCTGTCCATCAGTCTCAAGATGGTAAGTTGTACTAAATTTCAGATTCGTTCTGAATCCTTTGAACAATCCTTTCCAGAAACTCAAAGTGAATTTCGGGTCTCTGTCAAACACAATCGTTTTAGGAATTCTGTGCAATCGTTCCACTTCCTTCATGAAAATATCAGCAACATCTGTTGCTTTGTGAGTGGTTTTTAGTGGAATAAATCGGGCAGATTTTGTAAGTTTGTCCACCACTACCATAATCGAATCATGTAGCTTGCCTGTTCTGGGAAATCCCATAATAAAATCCATTTTCACCACTTCCCACTTCCATTCAGGAATGGGCAAAGGTT